>JANQBM010014806.1:0-12062 GCA_025594535.1 Erythroxylum domingense | reverse complement strand
GCACAACACTCACTATTTACAACTGCATGAGCATGAGATGTGGTAATTTACCACATCTGGACCCGTTTCTTTGGTCCAACCCGTTCTCTGGAAACGGGATGTTACATCCATTCTACAAGGTGCTACTAGCAATAACAAAAATGCTCCAAATGCATCTGCCTTCCTTGCTGCTCCTGAACCTCTAGATCACAGTGTGTGGAATGCTGATAGTGGTGCAAGCAACCACATTACAGCTGATACAACATAGCTTGGCTCAAAAGGTTGAGTACACTGGTAAGGAAACCTTAACCATTGGTGATGGTAATCAGCTCCCAATTTCTCATATTGGTACTAGAAAATTAAATTCTCATTCTAATGCCTGCCTTGTCTTAAAAGATTTGCTCCATGTACCAAAAATAGTTAAAAATCTTATTAGTATTTCTAAACTTACTGCTGATAATAATGTGTTTGTTGAATTCTTTTTTTATTTTTGTTTTGCGAAGGACAAGGTGACAAGGCAGGTGGTTCTCCAAGGCCTACTTAAAGATGGACTTTATCAATTTGACGCACCTTCTTCTTCATCTCATGTTTCAATCGGTTCTTCTCCTCAGTCCAGTTTCTTTTCTGGTGTAGCAGTCGCATCTCAGCCCTTTGTAAATCAGTTTGTGATTGATGAATCTAGTATTTCAATCAAAGATAGGTGGCATAGGCGTTTAGGCCATCCTTCGAGTCGAATTTTAACTCTTATTTTGAGCAAACTGAATGCACATACTTCCAAGAATGAGAAATTAAACTTTTGTGATGCATGTCAACTTGGAAAATCCCACTCTTTACCTTTTAATTCTAATCCAAACCGAGCAAAACAACCTCTTGAACTTGTTTATACTGACATTTAAGGACTTGCACTGGTCATGTCTAACACCAATTTTCATTTTTATATACATTTTGTTGATGATTCAACAGGTTCACATGGATTTATCCTCTCAAAGCCAAGTTCGATGCCCTCTCGGCCTTTATTTAGTTTAAAACTCTTGTGGAAAATCTTTTTGATAGAAAGACTAAAACTCTTCAAACTGATGGGGGAGTGGGTGAATACTAGGCATTTACATACTTTGTCACTTAACACGGTATTGTTTTTCAACACTTTTGACCACACACATCTACATAAAATGGTCGTGCTGAGAGAAAACATCGACACATAGTCGAAATGGGTCTCACTTTGTTGGCCCAAGAACATATGCCTCAACGGTACTGGTGGGATGCCTTTCAAACTTCTGTTTATCTTATCAATCGCTTGCCTACTCCCATCCTTCACAACAAGACTCCATTTGAGGTTCTTCATTTAATACCCATGACTATAGCCTTCTTAAAGTATTCGGGTCAGCTTGCTTTCCTTGCCTTGCTCCTATCAACCTCACAAGTTTCAATTTCACTCCACAAAGTTTGTCAACTTAGGCTATAGTGACAGTCACAAAGGCTATAAATGTTTAAGTAGTACTGGTCGTTTATGTATTTCTCGTGATGTTGTCTTCAATGAGAGCGAGTTTCCATTCAAACTTGGCTTTCTAAACACTCACCATTTCGAGGTACCTATTTCACTCTTAGCTCCTTATTGGTCTGTCTCGTTTAATCCTTCCACAAGTGTCTCATCACCTTCTTTTTCTTTTGGAAGGGACTTAAATTGATGAGGTTTATCCGGGGGAAAGCCGTGTACCATCTGCCTTGCAATCTTCTCCTTTATGTACTGATCAGGTAAGAAACAACTCTCATATTATTACTAGTTCTGAAAGTTTTGAAATATCTAATGAGTTACCTGCAGAACCTGAATGCTCTTCCACTTCTCATGCTCTAACTCCTAGGGTTCCAGCTTCCACTCAGAATCAATCCACACACCCTATGGTAACACGTTCCAAAGTTGGAATATTCATGCCAAAAATATATCTGACTCAATCCACTTGGGAACAAATCAGTGAAGAACCACTGAATGTCGAAGATGCACTCTCTCATAGTGGCTAGAAACAAGTGATGATGGAAGAGTATCAAGCACTCATGGACAACAACACTTGGTGCTTAGTATCGAAGACTCTTGAAATGAACATTGTAGGAAATAAGTGGGTATTTAAGGTGAAAAGAAACTCAGATGGAACATTTCAAGGATACAAGGCATGATTGGTAGTAAAGAGATTCAATCAAAGGCCTAGAATTGACTTTGGAGAAACTTTTAGCCTCGTTATAAAGGCTGCAAAAGTTTATGTTATCTTGATAATTGTAGTAGTGAAATCTTGGGATGTGAGGCAATTGGATATCAATAATGCCTTCCTAAATGGCCACCTAAATGAGGATGTGTTTATACGACAACCACATGGCTTTGAAGATGCAACTAGACCAGAATTCGTTTGTAAATTAAACAAGTCGTTGTATGGATTATGGCAAGCATCGAGAGCATGGTTTAACAGATTGAAGGCCAAACTTCTTGACTAGGATTTTAAAAACTCAAGAGCTGATCCCTCATTATTTTTCTACAAGTCCTTAACTCAAGTTATCCTTGTGCTCATCTACGTAGATGACATAATAGTTACTGGGAACAACTCTGAAAAATTGCAACAGTCACCTCTCAACTTTATCAGACTCTTGCCTTAAAAGATCTTAGGTCCCTCCATTACTTTCGCTGAATAGAAGTGCATAAAGATGCAACTGCAATGTACTTAACTCAAGGTAAACATATAGAAGAATTGCTCACAAAAACAGAAATGCTACATCTCAAGCCTTGCCCAATGCCTATGATAGTAGGCAAAAAGTTGTTACTTACGGTTGGTGAACCTCTTCAAAATCCTACAGAGTTCCAAAACATTATAGGGGGACTCCAGTACCTCACATATACTAGACCAGATATAGCATTTGCAGTCAACAAATTAAGCCAATTTCTCAAAGCTTCAATGACTAGCCATTGGGCAGCAGCCAAAAATTTTTTAAGGTACTTGAAAGGCATACCACAACATGGGTTGCATATTAAACCTTGTGACTGTTTATCCTTTACTGGGCTCTCTGACGCTGTTTGGCTGTGTTGTCCGGATGATCGACGGTTTGTTGCTAGTTATTGTGTGTATCTTGGTGACACTTTGATCTTTTGGTCATCAAAGAAGTAGACAGTGGTATCTCGGTCTAGTACCGAATTAGAGTATCGAGCTTTAACTCAAGTGATAGCAGAAATATCTTGGATTCGAGTTGTCTTACATGAGTTTGGATTTCCTTTACCATCAACACCAGTCACCTGATGTGATAACATGGGAGCCAGCGCCTTAGCCTCCAATCTAGTACCATGCACCACTAAACATATTAAATTGGATGTCCACTTTGTCCGATATAAGGTGCTGGAAAAGTCACTCCATATAAGATACGTTCCTTCTTACGACCAAGTTGTAGATTGCCTTACGAAAAGTCTCACTCATACAAGGTTCCATTTCCTTGTTGACAAACTCTACGTGGTTCCAACACCGCTTATTTTGCAGTGGGGTGTTAGGAAATGGTTATATTAGCCTTGCTAATATAATCTGCTACTAAAGAATAATTAACTATAAGTGGTCCTGCAAATTGTACAATACAATTGTGCAGCTTACCCACAATTTGTTAGAATATTCCCTTTGTTAATTTTCTTGTATCAGAATTCTAATCAAGAGAAATTGTAAAGGTTCTATAAATCTCTTTGTAATTGTTACCTTTTTTTTTTCTATATAAGAAATACAAAGGTACCTCAGTCGTTTGAGATGAGTATTTGATATTCCACTTTTTCTATTTCTTAACTAAAAACAAACCAATCTAAGCAATAATCACACAAGCTTGGACTATTTAACCTAGATTACGTTATCTCTAACGATTTAATACCGCTAGTTGCCATATATAGCTTCAAACACGACTATTACATATTACATCAGATTCTAGCAATGGAAGCAAAATGATCAATAAAGCATCAAAATCATTCTCATACAATATCTAATCAATATATATTAGATAACATAATCAATCTAAAAAGAGAGTAAGAATAACAAACATAATGAAAAATATACTTAACCAGGTTCATCGACGTCGATGTCATCTCTGAACCGACGTTGGGATGTTTAGCCCTCCATGGGTCTCCAAAGGAATGGAGCTTTGCCCTCTTCTTCATTAAAACCGAGAGTTATCCTCTCCAAAATGCTTCAGCCCAACCTTGTCCAAACAAAAACCCCAGATTTTTCCCCAAAACAAAAACATAAACATTTCCCTCCCACTTTTTTACTACTTTTGCATTTTATTATTCATTTACGTCTATGTTTTGGATGTTTGTGTTTTATGCTTTGTTCTAGCTGTTTGATGTTATGGTAAAGTTGCTACTGTGTTGCTTTGGCTTGCGTGTCATTTTACTGCTTTCCTCTCTTGGTTATGCATTGTCATTTCTCTCCTCCCAATTGTTGGTGTGTTCTCCTGGTTGCTGCATTTTATTGCTTTTATTTCTTGCTGTTCTATCTTTTTACAATTGGTCTTCTACATCTACTTTGCTCCTCCCAAATGACTGTGTCATTTTATTATATTGATTTATTCTTCTGCTAATGTCATTTGGCATTTTCTTTCTCTTGGTAGCTTCTTTGTTTTCTTCTTTTAGACTAAACTTTCTAGATTTTCTTCTAGTCCAACAAACATTATTTTGAAGAGCTTTTCTTGTCTTCTTCTTGCTCTAATCTTCTTCTTCTTACTCCATGAAGACAAGCGAGCGTGCTTATTATAGTGCTTTGGGCTCACTTTAGCTTCTTCGCTTCCGAATTTTGCTTTAAACCATATATGAACTAAAGTGAGTATCTAAGCATTTTCGTATCATTAATCACTAAGTGTTATTGAATAAATATACAATCAATTAAGCACATATCAATTCCCCCCACACTTAGCTTTTGACTATCCTCGGGCAAAACATCATTTTCAAAATCATAAACCTAAAAACATTTATTCATTTCTCATATTTTTCCAAGAATAGATAATCATAAGTAAAGATAAATGACTTTAAAAAACCATAGCAAGAAATCAATATTCAACGTTTCTATTCATGATCAATAAACATTCATCACCTTCAGAAACTGAGTAATCTAATGGTAAACTTAGAAAATGTGTTTAACTAAGATAGATTTATGGGTACACTTAAATACCATCCATGATCATGATATCTAACAACTTTGTAAATCATTTCATTTCTTCGCCACTAAGGTTCACATGCATAATCATGAATCAAAGGACTTTTTAGGATTGTAATGTGGGCAAGGACAAGGTGAGATGTATTTGAATAACGTATAATGAAAGCCATTAAAGCTAGTAAAACAAGAAAAACACTCAATATACCATCAAGTGCAAAAACTAACATTCACTTATAATTGTGTACACCAACTATGATGAATGCCAAAACTATGCTTCTTAGCTCAAATTCAAGCTCTCTCACCATAAACCAAGAAGTACAAATCACTCACAAAAGTTGATCATAAATAAAACTTTGTAATTATAGGGAGTGACTATTGAAAGCAACATCTACCTCATATCCATTATACTCAAGTAACTCATTCAATATAACTTTAGGAGTGAAGATTAATCATATATAACTTTACAACACATATGCATTTCCTCCTTGATAATTTTATTTAAACATAAATTTTTCTTTCTTTTCTTTTTTCTTTTTTCCTTTTTCTCTTTTTCTTTTATTTTTTTATACATTGAAAGAAGCTACATCAACACTGGATTTTCAATGATAAGACATAAATTGACATCCCAACGATTATAACTATCCCACACATATGCATACCTTTATGCTTAGAATTTTGTACATCCACAAACTCAACAATCAACAATTGCTTCACTAGCTTTAAGGCTTAGGTGAGACATTTGGTTAGGTTTAAAGCGTGTAATGTGGTAATCTGAAAGGATAATAAAGCTTAAAGGGGGTTAACAAAGGAAAATTCATATAAATGGGTAGGCTATTTGACTAATGTAGCTTGTACAAACAAAAAATTCCTAATCATTTCCATATTAATGCATGTGATAAAAATGTGGTCTTGAATAGAAAATTAAAGCAACATCATGATGTACATATCATGAAGGTCACACACAAGCAAAAGACAATAAGACTGATATGGATTTGTCAGTCTAATTAGCTCAAAATCTCGCTAGCTTTGTCTATTACTAGTCATTACTCTTCTAAAGATAATGTAGATTGACTAATCACAAGAGAAAAAGTATATGATAAAGTTACCACAGATTCTTCTAGTCATTTCACACTCTAATCATGACTATATAGTCCTTGAAGCAATAGAAAAATGAGAAAATTTTTGTTTGTTTGTTTTATTCTCTCTCTCATTTTGATTGAAAACTTAAAAATAAGTAAAAACAAAAGAACTAAAAAACACACATGAATATAAAAAATAAATGAGAAAATTTAAAGGAAAAGAAATTAACTTCCCTTAGACTGCCTTCCAAGAGCGCCTTTGTTTAGTTGCCACTGGCTCGACTCTTTGTTTTCCTCCTCACGTGACAAAATTATGATCTTCTGGTATCACAGTTTGAGCTTCCTCCATGTGAGGTTGTTCAGGATAGGGTCTTGGTTGATAATCATTCATAGTCAGCATCTTCCCTATTTTTAGACTTTTAACCTCTACTGAGTCCTCGCACTCTGAAAAGATCTCGAATGTCTCTTCAACTTTTTCTTCTTCGTTCAATTTCTCTAATCTGACAGGTAAGGTAAAAAGTTAGTCTTAACAGTAATTAGGAACTCAATATTTACCCTCAAGCTAAAAGATGTATCCTTTTCTGCTTCAAGCTCCTCCTCAATTTCTTCCACACAAACAATTCCTTAAGTAGTAAACTCAAAATTCTCAAGCTCCTCATTACTTTGTAAGTCTTCTACACTAACATCCCATGAATACACCTCTGATTAATATGGTTGCATTTCTTCATCTTGTGATGCTAAGCAGTTGAGAGCTTTTGCCAGCTGACCTATTTGGTTTGCCAATTTCTGGATTCTAAAATTTGTGTCTTGTTGGAATTGCATTTCTTCCTGTTGAAATTGCAAAGTGTTAGCAACATAAACGTTAACTAATTCCTCTAGAGATGTACCTGAGTTTTGTTGGCTTTCCAAATCTTGGACGCTAGACCCTATTTCTTGCAAAAATTGCCCTACATCCTTCTGAACTTTTTATACACTCTATTGAAGTTTAATATTGTTAGCAGTCATAATATTAAGCATATCTTCTAGACATGTACTTAAATCATGATAAGAAACTTCTGGCCTATGTGGGAATTGTTGTGTGTGTAACTTTGCTGATTATCCCATCCATAACTAAAGTTAGTTTAATCAATCCAAACTTGGTTATAAGATTAGGAATATGAGTTATAGAAAAAATTACTTCCGTCTATGAAATTTTTTTAATTAATTTTCTTTTTAGCATAACAAACATTGAACAAAAAGTGAAAAGATCATAAAGTAATTAAAAATAAACTAATTACAAACAAATATATACAAAACACTAATTAAAATCAAGAATAAAAATTAAACACCGCACTTCTCAGCAACAGTGCCAAAATTGATAACGCGTCATATTGCTACACAGAATAACTAGACCTACAACTATAGCAGTGATAAGTCTAAGTCGATCATACAGAGAGTGCGTATAAAACTTTTGAAATGAAATTAAACGGTGTTTAGGTTATGGGGGGTTGGTTTATCGAACAAGAAAATAAAATGAAACTAAACAAGCAAAGACAAATTAAAGAAAACATGCTAAAATAATGAAAAATGATAAATGCATTACATACTCGATTTTTTGGTTCATTCTCGGCCTACACCTAATTAAACATATTTCATTGAATCGTTATCTTCACGTCTCTCTTTGAACTATTGGTCGTAGATTAACAATGAACTCAGTTAATCCTAGTTTTTCTTTAGGTTATAGTTAATTAAGAAGAACTCATTAAGTAATCTTAGCTATCAGATAACCCAGGAGATGCTATCTGAGTTTAATCGAACAACCGCTTTACAAATGAAAAAAATAGAACAATCTAAGCAATAAACGTGCAAGTTTGGATTATTTAACCTAGGTTATGTCATCTCTAACGATTTAATAACTTTAGTTGCCACATACGATTTCAAACACGACTATTACGTATCACATTCAAATTCTAGCAATGAATTTTCATGAAGAATGATTCAATAGAACATCAAAATCATTCTTATACAATACTCGATCAATATATATAAGATAACATAATCAATCTGAAAAGAGAGTAAGAATAACAAACATAATGAAAAACATGCTTAACTGGATTCGTCAGTGTTGATGTCACCTTTGAATTAGCATCAGGATGTTTAGTCCTCTATGAATCTCTAAAGGAAAATCGAGCTTTGCCCCTCTTCTTCATTAAAACTGAGACCTATCCTATAAAAAATGCTTAAGCCCAACCTTGCCCAAACAAAAAACCCCAGATTTTTCCCCAAAACGAAAACATAAATATTTCCCTCCCACTTCTCCATTACTTCTACGTTTTATTATTATTCCTTTACGTCTGCGTTTTGGCCCAACGTTTATGTTTTATCCTTTGTTCTAGCTGTTGAGTGTTGTGGTAACATTGCTACTATGTTACATTGGCTTGCATGTCATTTTACTGCTTTCCTCTCTTTGCTGTGTGATGTCGTTTCTCTTCTCATAGCTGCTGGCGTGTTCTCCTAATTTCTGCTTTTTGTTGCTTTTATTTTTTATTGTTCTGTCATTTTGCAATTGGTCTTCTACATCTACTTTGCTCCTCCTAAGCTATTGTGACATTTTATTCTACTGATTTATTCTTCTGCTGATCTTGTTTGACATTTTCTTTCTCTTGGTAGCTTTTTTGTTTTCTTCTTTGGACTGAACTTTCAAGATTTTTTTTATTCTAAAAAAATATTTTGCGTTTCTTCACTTCTTGTCCTAATCTTTTTCTTCTTACTCCATGAAGACAAGTGAGTGTGCTTTTTCAGAAAAAGACTCAATTATAGTTCTTTCGACTCACTTAGCTTATGCGTTTCCAAATTGTGCCTAAAACTATGTATGAACTAAAGTGAGTATCTTAAGCTTCTGCGCTTCTGAATTGTGCCTAAAACCATATATGAACTAAAGTGAGTATCTTAAGCATTTTCGTATCATTAATTACTAAGTGTTATTGAATAAATATGCAATTAGTTAAGCATATATCAAAAAGCGAGAGTCTTTAAATTTCATCCTTCTAACGGCCCAAGCTTGGATGGGTTCACAGCTAGTTTTTTCCAATAAATATGGATATCATGAGCCAATCATTATACTACAACAGAGAGAGAATTTCCTGACGATTTGTTTGGCAATGAAACCACATTCGTCACCAAAAGAAACCATTTTGCGGCATTTAAAAGTATTCGTCACTAAAACTTACCATTTAGTGACGAAATCACAAATCGTTGCATAAGGGAAAACTTTTAGCGACGTACATAGAACTTCGTCGTCAAATTGTGCACAATCTGTGATGATTTATGATATTCGTCGCAAAATAATGCAATCGTGACGAAGTCTGAAAACGTCACCATAAATTTTCTAACATTTGGTGATGAATCCATTAAATCGTCACCAAAGGTTATATATTTTGCGACAATATTATGAAGCATCACCAAAAGGTCAATATTTGGTGACTAAAGTCTTCTTTCGTCGCAAAATCTTACACATTCAGCGACGATTTGTTTTCGTTGTCACTAAATGTCACACATTCAGCGACGATTGTTGGAAATCATCACCAAATGTTGCACATTCAATGACGATTTATAGAAAATGTCGTTGAATGTGTACATTTGGTGACGATTTTTAGAAGTTGTCACCAAATGATTGATATTTTCATAAATTATTAAACTAATATTTTTATAATCTATCATAGTTAAGATATGTTTTATTGGAGATTTGTTTTGAATGTTTACAACGTATTATTAAAAAAAACTCACAACATATTTTTAAGTGTTAAATAGTAGTATTAATTAATCATTAGTATTTACTAACATTTTAGAAAGTAGTAATAAAAAATTTAAATACTTTTATCAATATAATAATATGATATATAGAGTAATACGAACTTTGAATTAGAAGTTACCCAATTCATACACTCATAAAGCTAAAACAATAACAGTCCACATTCAATAGTGCACAACTTGACCCCTGAGTAGTAGATATGTTGGTTGACAAATTATTACAGATACAAAAATAAATAAACTTTAAATGTGAGTTCAGTTGATTGACTTGTTAACTGACAATGATATAATTATTTATTTAAATTCCAAGTAACATGAGAGTTAGTAAAAGTAAATGAGTCCTTGATGTCTGGATTCTCCAAAAGGGTACTTGCACGTTCAAATGCACCAATTGGAATAGTAACATTTGTTCCTTCAAGTGTAGGGTTTTTCACACCCTCTTGCAACAACTTTTTTGCTATAGCTAAATTTTTAGAGGATGCAGTGAATAAGTTGTTAGATTTAGAACCTAAAATACAATCAGTATAGAAGTTAGATATTCTCATATTAGTAAACTGTTAAATGAATTGAAATTGGAGTGGCATGCATACATTAATGAGCAAATGAAGTCTTCGAAATTGACGAATTGTCCAAATCAACCGATTTTCCTAATCCTTTACGGACTATTGTGACATCTTTCCCGCCTCTATAGCCATACATGTCATATTTAAGACTGAAGGAAGCTTAAAACCACATGTAGTATAAACCATCAAATGTGAATATATATAATAGCTTCATAATAGGAAATGACATGTACATAATAAGGAAAGTGACATTGTTTGGATGATACTAAACACCTTGAAGCAGAAGATCGGCCATGAAAGGCAAACGATGGTTAGTATATAAAGTGGAGATCTCATCTTCACTTTTGTTTTTCTCAGTAAGGACAATTTTTCTACATTCATCCCAATAGAATGAATTAGGGCCATCCGGAACTAGTCTCCATGTCGACATTCCTTCATTAATAATGTTAAGAGGTAAATTCTGTAAAGTTGATTTATAATTAAATGATGATATGTTGAACTCCAATTTCGATGACAACTAAAACTAGTCCAGTTTAGCACTTATACATTTTCAATGTGCCTAATGATATGAAAGTTACCCCTGCTAAAAAGTAAAATACTCTTGCAATAATTTCAAAAGTATACAGAAACAAAGCTTTCATTATATTAAACGTTAAACTTTGGTGGGAAGATAGACATAAAGAAACAATAATGATAGACAGTAAATGGTGGTAGGAGGCATATGGTGCAAAAAAACAATAAAATTTTAAAGTATTGCTAGGATACAAGATAACTACTTTTCAACAGTCCTAGTTACCAAAAACGATTAGATTTAATTTCAAAATCATATATAAAAATAGAGTGGAAAACACTGTTAATGTAACATCCCATCACTGTTGGGAAGGGTAAGATAGTCATTTGGAACGGGTTAGGACTGTTTAAAATTGTAGTGACATGTTCATGCATACTATAGTGAATTTTGCACAAGTAAATGACTGTACATGCATTCATGAAATTTTCCCGGTATAATTGTGAATAAATGTGAATTATGAAAAATATGCTTTGTGTGTATAATAATTGTATTGGAGAGGCTTATTGTGGTTTTATGATTTTTAGAGAATTTTAGAAATTTTTCGGAAATTTTTCGGGATCATTTTTGGACTAGAAAAACTGCCAAGTGACAGAATAAGGGTTTACCGGTAGAGGAAATGACTGTCCAATGGCACTAGAAACTTAGACGTATGAATTTAAGAATGTTTGAATTGAGCTATTGGAATTTTGGAGAAAAGTTGGAATTGAATTGGAAGAAAATGAAGTGAGTTAATGAGATGTGACATGTAGGCAAGTGACAACATGTGGCAAGTGACACATGTCACTTGCCTACATGTCCACCTTACTTGTTTAATACTAATAATCACCATTTTTCTAGTCTTTCACGATTCTTCCTATTGACTCCTTCTTGTTAAGGTCTTGTTAAAGTGTTAGTGTTCTTTGAATGAGAAATCCTTCTCATC
>JANQBM010014682.1:0-12071 GCA_025594535.1 Erythroxylum domingense | reverse complement strand
ACAAAGATTCAAAGAATCACAATCTTGGATGTTTCTTGATCAATCTTGAAATTTCTTTTCTTTTTTTGTTTTTTCACAATTTCTTTCTTCTCTGATTCCTTTTTGTTTCTTTATTTGTTTTCACGTTTTTTTCTTTTCTGATTCCTTTTTCTTTCTTTTTTTTACATTTTTTTCTTTTCTGATTCCTTTTTATTTAGGTTTGAAGATCAGGAAAACAAAGATTCACTAAAAGAAAACAAGAACACGAATTTAAAAACAAGAATTCAAAAAGAGACAAAAGAACATGAAAGATCATATCTGTCACAACAAAAAAGAAACGAAATTTTCAAAGAAACTAACAAGAAAGCACAAAAGATATGCATGAGTTCAATATAATTAAGCCAAAGCTTTGATACCAACTGATACGAAAACCCTAAGAAAATAAGGTTCTTGAAACCCCCTAATCCTATTGAATCAAATCGCCAATCTTTCTATTCTAAGAACATGCTAGTTCAAACCCTAATTATACGAAATTGAGACCCAAACCCAAAGAAAACGGAAGAATTGAACATACCACTAGTGATTACCTTGATAAGTGATGCAATCCTTGAAGTAACAACAAGAAGAACACACCTTTCTTGAAGAGAATATCTCTGAATTTATTAATCAACTAATCTGAAGTTTACAAGGATAAAAGAAGGTCTTATATATACCCTTGTTCACGTCCTAACCCTAAAAGGAATAGGTTACAAACCCATTTAATGCTAAAAACAAGCCTAATCCTAACTAGTTTTGGAGTTATAGCCCAATAATGCAATCTGATCCTAAATCACTTAGGATTGGGCTAAACTAACTTAAATAAGACCAAAATAACTTAAATAAACCTAAGGGAAGGGAATGGGCCTAATGGAGGAGTAAAATAAACTAAGGCAAGCTTATAAATGAATACCCAGTCCATAACAAGTCTTTTAGCCCTAATAAATAAAGGATAAATAACAAGCTCAATGTATTAAATTAAGCCCACAAGAATAATTGAACTTGTCTTGAAATTTGGCTAAGTATTAGCCCCTCCACACGCCCTCTCTAAAAGAATCACAAGCTTGACTACTCCACTTGAATTCTCCATGGATGGTTCGGCCTTGTAATCAAGGTGAGATGTAATGTGACTTTGAACTCATACGTATCAGAGCTTTGGCTTAATTCTATTAAACTCATATGTATCTTTTATGCTTTCTTGTTAGTTTCTTTGAAAATTTCGTTTTTAGCATTATTTATTGGGCTATAACTCCTAAACTAGTTAAGATTAGGCTTGTTTTTAGCATTATATGGCTTTGTAACCTATTTCTTTTAGGGTTAGGATGTGAGCAAGGGTATAATACCTTATTTTATCCTTGTAAACGTTAGATTAGTTAATTAATGAAATTCAAAGATATTCTCTTTAAGAAAGACATGTTTTTCTTATTGTTACTTCAAGGCTTGCATCACTTATGAAGGTAATCGCTTGTGACGTGTTCAATTCTTCTATTTTCTTTGGGTTTAGGTCTCAAGTTCATATAATTGGGGTTTGAACTAGCATGTTCTTATAGTAGAAAGATTGGGGATTTAATTCAATAGGATTAGGGGGTTTCAAGAACCTTGTTTTCTTGGGGTTTCCATATCAACTGGTGATGAAGTCAATCGTCTTTTCAATTCCTAAAAACTCACCTCGCATTTGTCGTTCCACTAAAATTTTATCCCCTTTTGGGTAAGCCTCGATAAAGGGGCTGCAAGTACTGAGAAGCCCTCAATAAATCTTTAATAATAACCAACTAATCCCAGAAAGCTGTGAACTTCTGTCACATGCTTAGGCTGTCCCCACTCAATTATAGCTTCCACTTTTTTTGAGTCCATATAAATACCTTCTCCTGATACCATATGTTGAAAGAATCCTATTTCCTTTAGCTAGAATTCACACTTTGAAAACTTCACGTACAATTATCTTTCTCGAAGTATTTACAGCACAATCTGGAGATGTCTAACATGCTCCTCACCATCCTTAGAATAAATCAGAAGGTCATCAATGAAGACTATGACAAACTGATCTAAATAAGGATGAAACACCCTATTGATGAGATCTATAAATGCTGCAGGTGTATTTGTCAATCCGAACGGTATTATCAAAAATTCATAGTGTCCATACCTCGTCTAGAAAGCCGTCATATGCACATCATTTTTAGCAATCTTCAACTGATGATACCCAAACCTCATATCTATTTTTTAGAATACTGTAGCTCCTCTCAATTGGTCAAACAAGTCATCAATTCAGGGGAGTGTATAGTTATTTTTGATGGTAACCCTGTTTAATTGCCGATAATCAACACATAAGTGGAGGGTCCCATCTTTCTTCTTAACAAACAATACTGATGCTCCCTACAGTGAATGACTTGGTCTGATGAAGCCCTTGTTCAATAACTCTTGGAACTGAACCTTCAGCTCTTTCAATTCCGCTGGTGCTATGCGATATGGCGGTATAGATATCGGTGTTGTTCCTGGGATCAAATCAATAGCAAAATCAAACTCCTGATCAGGTAGCAATCAAGGTAACTCATCCAGGAAGACATCGAGGAACTCGTACACAATAGGAACATCTCCAAATTCGATCCTCTCTGCCAAAGTGTCAATCACATGTGCGAGGTATGCCTGTCATCCCTGATGAATCAACTTCTTAGCCTTGATCACCAATATTAAACAACTCCGGAACACCCGTCGGTCACGAGTAAATTTGATCGAGACTCCACCCTAAGTGTCAAACTTCACCTCTTTCTTATAACAATCAACTCTAGCGTATGCCTCTCTAACCAGTCAATCCTCAATATTACCTCGAAATCTTGGAGATCGAGGGGAATAAGATCTGCCTCTGACACAGCATCACCGACCTTTACCTCACAGGTTGTATACGCCTCATCACAAGCCACTTACTCTCCAAGAGAAGTGACTATAATGAGAGGGGGATCTAACGACTTCAACATTGTGTTCCTCTGGCATGATTCGCAAAGGTCCAGACCTGCGACATCTTCCCCTTCCTCGTCCAACCATGCTATCACTATAAAATCAAAGAAAAAGAGATGTTATTCAATAAAATAGATCAGACTCAACCTAGCTTATCCAATATCCCTTACATCCCAAAGAATGTCGACAAGCACTCTCACCAAGGTCGAAATCATCCGACAGTTAGGAACCACAGAGGCCTAGCCTATTAATCACTCATTCAGTGAACGTAGGTTCCAGTTACAGTACAAAAGAGCACAAAAGAATCACATGTAAAAATTTAAGAAGCCAAATCTCATAATAAGCCAAAACAATTATGTGTGTCACCACTAGTTGGCCAAACTAGTGTACACACCCACCGAATCCTAGTGTGGATCGACTTTCATCTATGGTGAGTCCAAACTACGGTCGATAAGAGTGTCATGACCCTAGATGATGAACTCATCGGTGCCGAGATCTCTAGGTTTGCAATCACCCGCAAGTCCTGTAGAATGGTATCAGTACAAGGACTTGACTTTTATGTACCAGTGGCAAGGGTACGGGGGTTGCTTAATTTGTTATGCCCAGCACATGATTGGCCAATTGTTTCCTCACCAATCACAAGCAAAATTCGTATACAAATAATAAGTACTAAAATCAAATAAGGCACCATGCCTTTGTTTATCAGTCCAATCGATAAACTAGAACTGTGTCATGGCTCTAAGCTAAAAGAAAACACAAACACACAACATAAATGACTCGGTTATACATATGTAAATTCCAATACATCATTTCATGTAATAAAATTCATCTTTTGCACATCAAGTACAAAGTTGTTCAAAAACGTAGTTTCAAAAAATAAAACGTTGTCCTTTGCACTTTAAACGTAGGTTTGGTGCAAACAATATCATTTCTCAAAATACGTGATAAAAGCATCGGTTGCACTTCAAGTGCAAAATGTTATTCAAAGCAATGTCATTTAATACATAAATAATTATAATAGCATCTATTTGAATTCAGTTCTATTATGCATTACCTAGCTTCAAAATTCACATACAAGTCATTATGCATATCTTGGGTTGTCTTAGTCCTATCTGAGAGACATTTTTTCCCCCACTCACCTCAAAAGAAGGTGTATACTCCTTTAACTTCAACAATCCTCTGCACAAGCTCCTTGATCCACATCTCCCAAGCCTTTATACATACAAATGTAATGTACTTACTTATCAAACATATAACTCATATTTATACACCATCACATAAATGTATAAAACACATTAGTTATAAGATTCGACCATTAAGCTTCTCATATAGTTAATTCCCTTCTTATTCACGTAAACTTTCTTTTGCATTTTTCTAAGGCATGTATTACCTTGATCCAATACCTACACGTTTCAAAGCATAATTGAGTACATTTTAATCCAAGCACATTAGGCCACTACTCATCAATCTAAGCAACAACTCAAGTTTACTCTAAGAACACATGAAAGTTTCTTTCCAATGCACACCATCAAAATCCTTAAATCCTAAGTCAAGTTCACTTAGGCATTTTATCAAACACCTAAAGGCATAAACTTGAAAACCTCCTTCTAATGTACTTCTTCCTTATTTTTTGTCATCAATTCATATTATACATACACAATTAACATCATAGAGTTCATTTAAACCATCAATTTCAAAAGACATTTACAATTTCACCAACTTTCACCAAAGAGTTACCATTTCAGTTTTGGCTTAAAGAAACCTCTCCATGACTCCTTTCATTCATCTAAACCATGTTTCATGCATAGTTAAGCATGGAGAACAACATATCTTAACACTAAACTCAAAATCATAATGTGGAGAGAGATGAGACAAAATTTACCTAAACTTTCCTTCAGTGATATCTTCCAATCCTTTGAGAATTTCTCAAATATAAAGATAGATTTGAGTTCCTTGACCCAAAATTACTTTAAATCACCTTGGTTTGGGTTGGAGAATTAAAAGGATGGTGGAATTTGTGTGATAGTCAAATTCTTCTTCTCCTCCTCTCTTCTCCTTTATTTTAATTAAAACCAAATGTTCTTAATGTTTAATGGGTGGTGCATGGCCATAACAAGGAGAAGGGTCTAGAATTTGACTCTTCTTTGATCAAACATATTGAAGTTACTTGCCCTTAGCTTATGTGAAATTACCATTATACCCTTCAAACTTTTCCTAAATTTGCAATTAAGCCCAAAATTTGAGAATGACCAAAAATTTTATTTTCATTTTGGTCCTCGAACTTTTGAAAATTATAATTAAGCCCCTAAACTTTACAAAATTACATATTGGTCCTCCAAGAATTGAAAATTTGCATTTAAGTCCTTTAACTTTTAACAATTTGCAAATAAGCCCTTTTGTGCATCAACTTTTCCAATTAAGCTTTCTAAGTGTCCAATAAGTCTATAAATAATGTCTAATCACCTCTAAGGCATTAGAACACTTTAACTTCACCACCGTGGCCATATCCATCCAATGGACTCGGTTTTATACACTTAGAAGCTTATATGCTAGAAATCTCTAAGATTTTGCAGACCGATGAACTCTAAGTTCGTGTAAGGGCATATAGCATTATATATCTCTAGCATATGTACCAAAAGGATTCAAACATATTTTTTGAATTCATATACAACCCTATATATATAAATATACAGTAGTATCTTTAAGTACAAACCAATATAAAAGGATTCAAAGAGTCCGGTCTTACATATTGTATGTGAGATATTGGTACCATACAATGTGTAAAACCTCCTAAACATTGTATGGTACCAATATCTCACATACAACTATAATTGGTTATGTCCTTTGGTTAGCTAGACATGGGTAAAACCTCCTAAACATTGTCAATAGTTACACATCCATAATCATATCAATCATGTACACTAACATATATATATGTTACCAATCTATATGTTTGGTATAGTATGGACAATATATGATTAATACAGGACATGCATGTATATAACGATAATGACTTACAATTATTGTATACTCAGGTGATATATTGAGTATACAATAATTAATATATATGTACCTACAATGTACTATAGTGTTTTCCATGGCATCTATATAACAACCTAATGTTATGACTTAGGTAATGTAAGTTATCATATCTATTTTATGTATTACCAACAAAGAGAGTATTATCCCTGGACGTTTATACCATATGGCATACTAGACCACAGGTGTACCTCATTTCATACCAAGATAGTGTTATTATTCATGATCCATTGGTACCACATAATGATATAAGTTATGGCATTTCTTACCAATGATAGTGTACTAGGTATGTAGCTTGTGTACCAAGCATAAATATTGTATATACTGTAATCATATACAAGAGATACAGTTATATGTAATAGTCATATAACATACGAAATACATGTGCTTAGTATCCATGCATTAATTTGGACCATTTGTACCATATCATCCATACATGGATATGCAATATTTATATAGCGTGGGTTGGTATTAATACCATGACATGAAGTAACCATTATCATGTATATAGTAATATATGTATGATAAGGTGTAATGGAATGTTTATATAGAATGTATGTTTATATAGCCACATTCTATATAAACATAAGTTATAAATGGTATAACAAACATGGGTTGTATATGCACCATGCCCTATATACCAAACAGTCTTACTTACTTACCTGTATATGTATGTTATACCATTTATAACTTACACTGTCTTACTAATATTGGAGCATTACACTAGATTGTAAGTATTTAGGGTAACACCTTTACAAGGGTTATATGCCTGTTAACACCTTCACAGTGTTATACAACCTACCGTAGTATGTAGGAATATAATGTGATGTAATTATCACTTTACCATATAACATTACCCTAGGAATATGTGTACCACATGTTGATATAATTACCATACAAGCACTACATGTATACCCTACATGTAGTGCTTGTATAGTAATTATATCAATATAGGGTACACACATGCTTTGTTATAGGGTATCACACCATTCATACCATATACTAGGAGATTAAATACATGGTATCATTTATATTGTAATACATGGCATGGTATTACAATGGGTATTTTGATGTACTCATATGGATTAAGGTACTCATGACATATCTGCATGTATGCCATATACCCATATATCTATATTATCTCCTAGTATATATGCCCCAATGTAAATTCTTGGCTGTATCACACAACCATAGGTATGATACCCTATTACAATCATATCAATCAGTCCATGAGAAATAACCATATGGACATGATATATTTTGTTTGTTACCATACTACTATAAACTTGTGCCAGTATTATAGTGAGGTTATAATTCTCAAATGTGGTGATCCATTATTAATCATACCATGATAGATACAATGATATGATGCCTGTGATTACCCCTCACTTATATATTGTATATAGTTACACAAGTACACATATAATGGAATGCTAAACTCAACCTTACATACTAATCACCATTTGACAACATACCACAATAAATGTACATGTTGATCCACCTTCCCATACTACTATGTGATGGGACAGTAGAGGAACATGTACACTCATTGATTATGGTATCCATAATCTATACCATCAATTACTAGTTATTAGTCCATGTTATAATAGCCAAATGGACATAATACTTGAATGGTATTATTACATATATGTATCACATAGTCATGTTTATGATTGAGTATAACATCATCTCCTATGTTATGTGATATGACATACACTGTTGGCAATTGCTCTTACAACATCTCTGACTATACATAGAACTCCTCAACTTGTGCTCGATGTTAACAAATAAAGAAGGAAACAAAAATATGAATAAGTCAAGAATGCACATAATCATATCAATAATATTTGCAAAATGCAGAAAGAAAATGTCAACTTAATAAAACACTTAAATCTTAAACCTTAAAGTTAAAAAATAATATTAAATCCTATATCCCATATTCTATATCATGTATCATATATCCTAATACCTAAACTCTGAACCTAAACCTTGAACCTTAATCTTAAATTCTTACAACTATCATATACAATTTAAAACCTACATCTTAAACCTTAAACTTTAATCATAAAAACAAAATGCTAAATGCTGAATCCAAAATCCTAATACCTATCACGTATAACCTATAACCTAAACATTAAACCTTAATCTTAAATCCTAAATCCTAAATCCTAAATCCTAAATTCTAAATTCTTAAATCCTAAATCCTAAATCCTAAATTCTAAATTCTAAATCCTAACACCTATCACCTATAATCTACAACCTATAACTTGAACGTTTATCCTAAATCCTAATACGTATCGGCTACAATCCATAACCTATAACTTAAACCTTCAACTTTAATCCTAAAAACTAAATGCTAAATCCTAAATCCTAATACCTATCACCTATAATCTACAACCTATAATTTAAACTTTAAACTTTAATCCTAAAAACTAAATCCTAAATTCTTATATCCAAACCCTAAGCCTTAAACTATAAAACCTAAACTATAAATCTCAAAACCTTATACTCTAAACTTAAAAATAAAACCCGACACTAAATGCATGAGTCAAGGAAAGGAATTATGTGAGAATCAATTTTTATTTAAACAGCAAGATAAAGAAGGGTCACCTTCATCCCTTCTCCATCAAAACCATCATATCAATCCATTCCAATCAATAATGGAGTCGTTTTCTACAAAAAAAATTGTGACAATAAATAGCTACAATTTAGAATCAAAGGTTCTCCCAAAAGTTAAAAACAATAATTACACTTACCTAAAGCCTTGGAATTGTTAGAATAGATTTTTGCAATTGCCTTTGCAACGACTCTGATTGTACATATAACACCCCCACTTGTGCTTGATGTTGACAAATAGAGAAGGAAACAAAAATATGAATAAGTAAAAAATGCACATAATCATATCCATAATGGAGTTGTTTTCTGCAAAAAAACTGAAACAATAAATTGTTACAATTTAGAAGCAAAGGTTCTCCTTATAGTAAAAAACAATAATTACACTTACCTAAAGCCTTGGAATTGTTGGATTAGATTTTTCGCAACTGCCCTTGCAACATCTTTGATTGTACATATAACACCTCTACTTGTGCTTGATGTTAACAAATAGAGAAAGAAACAAAAATATGAATAAGTCAAAAATGCACATAATCATATCAATAATATTTGCAATATGCAGAAATAAAAGGTTAACTTAACAAAATAGCAAAATTTAAAACTTAAACTTAAACACTAAATATTAAATCCTATATCCTATATCATATCTACTAATTCCTAATACCTAAACTCTAAAATAAAACCTTGAACCTCAATCTTAAATTCTTATACCGATCACTTATAATCTGTAACCTATAACTTAAACCTTAAACTTTAATCCTAAAAACTAAATGCTAAATGCTAAATCCTAATACATATCACCTATAATCTATAACCTATAACTTAAACCTTAAAGTTTAATTTTAAAAACAAAATGGTAAATCCTAAATCCTAATACCTATCACCAATAATCTATAATCTATAACTTATAACTTAAACCATAAACTTTAATCCTAAATCCTAAATCCTACATCATAATGCCTATCACCTATAATCTATAACATATAACTTGAACCTTAATCTTAAATTTAATATACTTATCACCGACAATGTATAACCTATAACTTAAACCTTAAACTTTAATCCTAAAAACTTAATGTTAAATCCTAAATCCTAATACCTATCACCTATGATCTATAACTTATAACTTAAACCTTTAACTTTAATCCTAAAACTAAATCCCAAATCCTAATATCTAAACCCTAAGCATTAAACTATAAAACTCCAAGCCTTATACTCTAAAGTTAAAAATAAAAGCCGAAATTAAGTGTATGAGTTAAGGAAAGGAATTATGTGAGAATCAAATTTTCATTAAAAAGCAATACAAAGAAAGGTTACCTTCATCACATCTCTATCAGTACCATCAAGTCAATCCATTCTGATTAACAATAGAATCACTTTTTGCAAAAAAAATCTAATAATAAATAGTTACAGAATAGAAGCAAAGGTTCTCTCCCTAGTAAAATACAATAATTACACTTATCCAAAGCCTTGGAACTATTGGATTAGATTTTTGGCAATTGCTCTTGCAACATCTCTGATTGTACATAGAACACCTCAACTTGCGCTTGATATTAACAAATAAAAAAGGAAATACCTATAATTTGATCATTTAAATTAGTTATTCTTTCATCTACAATTGCTATTCGTATAGGAGAATCAATGCCTTCTTGAAAAGTTGATTTTTAAAGGATTTGAATTGTAGAAAGATGAATATAACCAATTTTTCGATGTTTTTCAAACGGGATTTTTTGTAATTGCCTACTTATCTGTTCTTAGTCAATTAGATTAATTCTTATATGTCCATTACATTGATCAATTCTTCTAAGAGTTTCATGAATTATCTTACCAAAATAAATAATATTTTTGTGATTAATAATATTTTGAAATAAAGAATGCTGAATATCTTGACCTGGTTTTAAGTTTAGCTGAGTTTTTTAAATTTGTTTTTGTTTGTCATTAGATAACAATGTATTAATATGAAAAGTTGCTAAAGATTCTGTTAATTCTATATTATCAACATTTAAAATAGTTGATTCTTGCTTGTGCTCAATTATTTCAGTTATTTTAATGATAACGAGTACTTATTTGATGATCGTTTAATGTTCTCTCTAAATGATTAACTTCGTGTGTATAAAAAGCATATAATTGTTGAGCTAACTCTAATCTATCTTTAATTGGCTGTAAAGTTTGAGGATTTGATATGATAAATTGAACATAATTATAACAATTTTCAAAATGATTGAATTCATTATAATATTGATTTTGTAATTGTTTATTATATTGGATATGTTCTATTAATTGATTACAAATAGCACAATTAGATGTTGTCATTACTTAATATAAACTATAGATGTCATATGTAGTAGCGAAGTTGAGATTAAAAAATTTACACCATAAATATTTTCGAAGTTGATAAGTAAATCCATTAATAAAACATGCATATAAAAAATTTAATAATTCGACAGGATGTAAATATAATAAACAGATAGGAAGCATAAATATAAATGGTTGAACATAAAATACATTAAGAGCAGCATAAAATAAAATAAGCTGGATAATCATGGCTCAAGAACTTTAGATTTAATCGATAAGATGGTTTATCATAAAAATATAATTCTTTCTATTTTCTTTGTTAATGTCTTTGAGTTGATTAATGTAGATAGTTGTCCTAGATGTATCATACACTAATATATACTTAATAAAAAATGAATAATTAGTTAATAATATTTAATTATATACTTATTAATCCTTTCATATTATTATTTAATTATTAATTTAGTTCTAATTGTGTTATTCTTAATTAATAATTATTATTAATTGGTTGTTAATTATCTCATTAGAAAATTGTCTTATTATAATAACTATATAATAAGACTATATTATATTCAATGTCGTGCATTGAGAATTAATAAGACTATATAATAACTATATAGTACTATTGCATGTTCTGGTAACTTTTAAATAAAAACAAAAATAACCTTCCCTTGTCTGTACACTATTAGTATTAAAATACAAGTCATCCTGATGATTGTGACTAATTATCACAAACTGTCACCCAAAGTTAATTTAAAAAGTAGAAAAATGAGATCTATAAATGATATTATCAAACAACGAATTGTTGATTGATGTGAAATGTAGAAGTAATTGCAAAATTTATTAGAGTACACTGTCATTTTAGAGTCTCACGTATTTTAAGTCATTATTTATTATACGTGACAGTTTGATGGACATAAATACAAATAGTCTACATTGAAACAAGAAACACGCAAACAGCAAACTACTACCTACTAAAACGAACAGTACAAGAAGTTATTTACTAATAGTTAATCTTTAGTTGGTAGCAGAGAAGTAAAAAAATTTTCTGCCCCACAGTTCTCTCCCCCAGTGTTGCTCTCTCTCTCTCTAGCTCCCCCATTCTCATTTTATCCTCTAAATCTCAATTAGTTTTCTCTTGTTTGTTCTACTTTGAA
>JANQBM010014663.1:0-12072 GCA_025594535.1 Erythroxylum domingense | reverse complement strand
AGCTTTGGGTGGGCTTACTGGAGTCTTAAGAATGTGAATCACCACTGGAGCCTGGAGTGGATGATAAAGAATGGCTACTTCAAGCTTTAGAATTATCATTCATGTTGCTTGAATAATTAAGCCCCTCACTTAACGAATAATTTGGGTTGTTATATGTCTAACTATGAGATAAATGCATAACCTGGGCTTTGTGTTAAAATAAACTAAATATTCCAAACATCTAAAGTTCTATTAACATCCTAATGTACAATAAGATCTAGGTGAGCCTACTAGCAGGAACAAAAACAAATAGTCAAAGTATCTAATTTTTTTTTTTCAACATATCCCGTGTACAAGGTTCCCCTCTTTGCGAAAGTCAGAGGAGGGTTATCAATATATGTAGCCTTCTTTTTGTAATTTTTACAAAGAAGTTATTTCCGTAATTCGAAAATTTTAACTCAAGGCTTTTAAATTGATGATTTTGATGATAAAAATCAATAATATTTAGTTAAGATTTCAAAATTCAAATTTATTGGATTATTTTTTCTAAAAGATAATGATATTGAAGATGATATCTATTCAAATAAAAGAAAAAAAATGTTTTCCTATTTTACATGAATAAGTCTAACAAATTCACTTTGATAGTAAGAAGCAGTTCCGTAATATATGAAACGGGTAAGCTCCTATCGTTTTCTATGGACAAAAGATCCTGTTATTCAACCAATTTGATAGTCGGCTTTGAAGATATAGTAAAAGGATTATTCAAACAACCAAATACTTGAAGATTTTGTCAAAGATAGTGAGAAAGAGGTTGTAACATAATCGAAGTCAATTCAGTCAATCAGTCGATGATAAATTTGAAGCAAGGGCTAGTTGAAGGGAATCTTTATTTAAGGGAGAACTAGTGCATTCAATTATATAACAGACAATAGAAGTACATTAATAGCAACAATACTCGTTCTCGAAAGGTTGTACCTTATTACTTTTGAGCTTTAAAAAGTTAAAATACTATATCGAGAGAGAGGTCGATATTTATTGAAGCTCATATTGAGCAAACCCTACTTTCACTAGTTTGGAGCTTATAGATGCTTTATAAATACTACTAGTGTGGAAGTTAAAGAATCTTGAAAAATATGTACTTGAGAGCTTGGAAAGTCTCGTCAAATTACTACTTGGAGATTTATTAGTGAAACACTTAAGTTGGATACTTAGGGACTAGACTTAGGCTTTGTTATAAATTGAATTAGTATAAATTCGTTGTCGTTCTTTCTCTTTCCTTAACTTTTAAATTTTTACATTTTAGTCACTGTTGTTTTCAGTTTGCATGAGGCTCCTTTCACTTTAAAGTTTGACAGGCTCCTTTCGTTTTAAAATTTGACAGTCTCCTTTAGTTTTAAAATTTGACAGGCTCCTTTTGTTTTAAATTTTAATAAGCCCTTATTGTTTATACTAGTTAATAGTAACTAGCAAAAAATATTCAAGTAATACACAATTAACCCGCTCCCCCTAGTATGTGTTTGTTTATCATTTGGTATTAGAACCTTGATTTCATATTTATTGTGTTTTACAGCTCGTGATAGATCATAACAAACAACTTGATAAGTTTTGAAGGACAATCTATTACAAAGCCTCCTTATTTTAATGGAAATAACTGTTCATATTGGAAGGAAAGGATAACAATTTATCTCCAATCTATGGATATTGAAGTTTGGCAAGCTATCAAAATGGGAGATACAATTCCTACTACTGATGACGTAGAACTATGGACTAATGTTGATAGAAGAAATGCATAGCTGGATGCTAAAGTAAGACATCATCTGATTTGTGCACTCTCTCCAAAAGAATATGAAAAGATATCCTATTATTCTATAGTAAAGGAAATGTAGGACAAGCTTCAAGTTACTTTCGAAGGAACAAATGAGGTAAAGAAGCATAAGATAAGTCTTTTAGTACATCAATATGAAACTATTAGCATGAAACAGAGAGAAACCATAGGGGAATTCTTTCGACAATTCAACAACATCATCACAACGTTAAAGAACTTAAAAAAGATATATCCCAATAATGAGCTCGTGATAAAGATCCTAAAGTCATTGCAAAAAGAACGGAGACCCAAAGTGACAGCTCTAGAGACTGCAAAGGATCTAGACACTATTTCACTTAATTGGCTAAGAGAAATTTGATGATCTATGAGACAGAGCTTCGACAAGAGGAAGAATCCTCTTACAAAAGAGAAATGGCTCTGAAAGTTACTGACGATACAACTCCATCAAATGGTGATGAAAGCGACACTGAATTTCAGATAGATGGAGATTATGATTTCAATTTTATGGTTAGAAAATATGCACATTTTTATAAAAAGAAGTTGATAAAGAAAAGATAAGGAAATAAGAAAACTATAAACAATAGGTTTCTGTCAAAAGGCAACAGCAGCAATAGCAATACACAAAATAATCAAATTATATGTTATCACTATAAGAAGCCCGAACACACCAAACTAGAATGTTCCCTTCTTCTTTAAAAGGACAAAAATGAAAATAGAAGACCAAGAAAGCAAACTATGACTACAGCTTGTTCTGATGAAGACTTCAAAAACTTTGATGAAGTGATTAAAGAAGTAAGCAATGTTTGCCACATTGCCTTACGGCTAACTCAGGAGAAGATTAGGTATATAGTTCTGACTCTAATATTGAATTTGATGATCTAAGAGATGCATATCATGAACTGTATGCTCAATATAAGAAGTTAACTATGCAGTATTTTAAAGAGGTTGAAAAAACTAAAAACAATGATGCATCTTTGAGGAATAAAATTAAATCATTAGAATCAGTGAATAAGAACTTGTTGCTAAAAATATGTCTCTTGCTAAGATTAAAAATGATTATAAGCAAAAGATATGTGAAAAAAATTTTTTAGAAGAAAAAGTGACTCAATTAGAAAATGCATTACTTAAGAATAATTCTGAAAAAGTAAAACAGTTAAAAGAAAAGGTTACTATACTAGAACTTGAAAAAGAAAAATTTGCTGAAAAGATCATATCTTTAGAAAATGATTTAACAATTTTGTTTATGGAAAGAATAATGTTGATGCATTGCTTGGTAATGGTAAAGGTTTTTCTGATAAGGCAGGAATAAGATATAATGAAAATAGCAATATCAAGCTGTACAAGAACTTCTTTGTTAAAAATAGCAATAACTATAATTAAAACAATAGGAACCTGTTGCATGGTAAAAATGATAGTAACCTTCATTTATCTATTTTGTGCTTCCATTATGGCAAATGTGGACATATTAGTCATTATTGTAACATTCGTATAATGAAAAAATTATCTTAAATATATGTCTGTAGACTGAAAGGTCAAACTACTAACATGAAAGGATCCCCAAAAAAAAGGGTACCTAAATTGAGATAATATATTTTGTAGATATGCTTCAAAACAGTTACAAGAGAAAATTAATAGATAGTTAACAGTAGTTGTTCAAGACACATGACAGGTTAAACATCACATTTTAGCTATATTGAAAGCAAAGATAAAGGTAATGTTGTCTTTGCTAACAAAAACAAGGCAAAGGTCACAGGAATTAATAAAATTGGTGCCTCTGACTTTATTTCTATAAATAATGTCCTCTATGTTGATGGTTTGAAACATAACTTACTGCGTGTAAGTTAATTATGTGATAAAGGATATAAAATCACATTCTATGTATCTTATTGTGAGATAATTGATAATAATAATGATAAAATTGTGTTTTTTGGTCCTAGAAATCAAAATATATATTATTCTTAATTAGAATACATGTCTTCTAAAAAAATTAAGTGTTTTATGTCTCTAGAAAAGGACTCATTAATCTAGCATAGAAGATTTGGACATGCTAGCATGAGCATTTTATCAAAATTGTCCAAACTTAAACTTCGAAAATAATTAAGTTTGTAAAGCAAGCTTAAAAGGAAAACAAATTAGAAGCAGCTTTCCATCCAAGAATGTTGTATCTACTAACCAACCACTTTAGCTTATACATATGGATTTGTTTGGTCCTACTAGAACTCAAAGTTTTGGTGGAAAACACTATGATTTTGTTATAATAGATGTTATTCTATATTTACATGGGTTTTTTTCTAGCAAATAAGGATGATGCTTTTAAGTTTTTGAGAAGTTTTGCAGAAAAATTTAGATTGAAAAAGGATACCGCATTACTTCAATTTGAAGTGATCATGGAGAAAATTTTGATAACAAAAAATTTGAAGATTTCTGTGATGATAATGACATAACTCATAATTTCTCATGTCAAAGGACTCCTCAGTAGAATGGAGTTGTTGAAAGAAATAAAAGCACCTTTGTTGATACGGTCAGGACTATGCTATGTGAAAGCGATATACCTCATGCATATTGGGCAGAATTTTTTTTAGAAATTAAAAATAAATTAATGAATAAAGTAGAGTAGAGTATAGAACTACTGGAGGAAGAGCTCTCCAGTAGTTAAGAAGCACGATAAGATCCTACATAAAAGCAAGTGATAATACGACCCCGTTTAAATATATTGACTAAGCGTCACACAAAAATGACATACGTTATTAACTTATTCCAAATTAGTAATCAAATCCACCCCCATCCTCTTAACTTCCTGAAATGTTCCAAATTAGGGTTAGTGCTTCTATCAATCTGCGATACAAATCGTGACCATCTGATAAGGATCTTCATTGTCATCATGTCGAAACTTCATCCAAAGATGATTATATTACCTATCTTCGCTTATACCTACAATGAAGGTGGAGATCTTGAACCGTGGGTAAGCTAATGGCTCTCTTTATGACTTGCAATATCTGACTTCCTCAGGTAAGATTTGACTTTCAGTACGTGTCTAGTAGTTTTGTTCCATTTCCTAAAAGTATATTATTCTCTCTCTTTCTACATGATAGTTTGTAGCACTAAATTAGCTAAATGTTCCTTGTTCCAAAACTTTCACTGATTTCTTTCTTTCTATATCTCTTCGGTAGATATGGCAAGAGATAGAACCTTCCTCTTCCAGAGTGGAGAAAAAGCTTGCGTTTCTGCTAGAATCTTAGTAACCTCAATGAGTGAATTTGATGTCCCATGCCAAGAAAGGCAATTTCTGATCCTATTCTAGATGAAACTGGAAAAAGGGCATATGAAGAATAGGTGGTCCCTAGTTTTAATACCTCTTTTACACAGACAGTAATTTTGGTCCAAATTTTGGATAAATTGGAGTTTGTCCATTGTTGTTACCCCGTTCTTTACCACCAGCCATAGTAGGAAAGCAAAACTTGGCCTGAGAATATTTCATCATATAACTTTGGCCTAAGGATCATCTTGATTAGAGTGATAGAGCCATTTCTTGTAGATTTTGCTAGAAAAAGTTTCAATAGAAGATTCTTTCCAAAGAAAATAGTCCTGTAAGTTAGGATCAGGAGGGTATGGAGGTATCAAATGACTGATTGAATCATAAATTTGTATCAATTCATTATGATTTATAAGACTAGTTACCTTAGCTTTGTGGTCACAATCTGAAAAAGCATAAACAACATTGAGGTTAGAGGAAAGGGGACCATAGCCCATCCAATTATTGTGCCATAGGAAAGTAGTTTCACCTTTTCCAATTTTTCAGAAGACATCATTTGCTACTTCTTCCCTTTTTCTTAAGATCTGATCAAGGAACCAAGAATGAGATGGCCTTATAGGAAGGGAACAACATGTGTTCCCTTTCAAAAAGTAGCTATGGAGCCATTTCATCCATAATGAATGTTTATCCTGGATCATTCTCCAAATCCTTTTGATCAGAAAGATATTGTTTGCAACTCTTACAGAGATCATCCTTAGCCCACCCTTCACCTTTGGTTTACACAGATAAACCTATTTAACGTTTGAAACCCCGGAACCTCCATTTGCTTTCCCCCATAAAAAATCTGTCATCATCTTCTCCATAGTTTTGACTAACTTTTTTGACTAGGAAAAGTGAGTACTCCAATAAAGATAAAGGGAACATAGAACAGATTTAATAAGTTGAACCTTACCACCATAAGACAAAAATCTGCTTGTCCATTTGCCCAATCGCCTTTGAATTTTTTCAATAAGGGGATGACAATCACTTAAGGATAGTCTTTTGGTGGAAATAGGAAAACCTAAGTACTGTAGAGGAAGATTTTTCCTATCCATACCTGTCAGAGAGGAAATAGTGCCGTGGAGAGAGTCTGCCAAAGTAGAGAGAACAAAATGACTTTTATGGAAATTCACTTTAAGACCTGACATCCTGAAGAATTCTTTGAGAGTGCCCATTAGTAGTTTCACTAAATCTAGATGAGCTTTGGAGAGGAGAATAAGGTCATCTGCAAAACAGAGATGAGTAAGTGATAGTTTCCTGCACTTAGAGTGAAACTTGAATTTAGGATTATGAGAGAATTTGGCCTTGATCATTAGCGAGAGCGCTTCCATACATAGGATAAATAAGTATGGGGACAAGGGATCCCCTTATCTGATTCCTTTCTTTCCTTTGAAAATTTGGAAGGTGAGCCATTAATAAGCACACTGTAGGTTGTAGTTGTAACACAAGCCTTAATCCAATTAATAAAAGGATATGGAGAATTGAACTCCTTAAGAACTTTAAATAGGAAGGGCCAACTGTGCAATCAAAAGCTTTGTTGAAATCTATTTTGACAGCACAGTTAGGGAATGAGTTCCTTCTGGTGTATCCTTTAAGAAGTTCCTGTGCAATAAGAATGTTGTCCCCAATATCTCTATTTTTCATAAAAACATTCTGATTCTCGCTGATAATGAGGTTGAGTACTCCCTTCAATCGGTTAGTAAGGATCTTAGCAATGATTTTGTAGAGAAACTTGGTGCATGCAATTGATCCAAAATTGCCAAAAGTAGAGGGGCTAGGAGTTTTAGGGATTAACAAAAAATTTTCACTGAGCCCATCTGGTCTGGGAGTTTTCATCCTATTCATAGCAAATACAGTGGCATTGATCTCATCATTTGTGATGTCTTCCACTAACTTCCTAGCAGCTTCAGGTGTGACTTTGTTAATGATAAAATTCTTAATGGGGTCCAGAAAAGAATCAGAATCCATATCTAAACTCAAAAGACCTCTATAGAATTTAACAGCTTCCTCTATGATGCTTGATTGATCATTAAGGTTTCTTCCCTCTATACTGATTATCGAGCATATTTTATTGACATTCCTTATATTAGATAAGGAATTGAAAAAGAATTTAGAAGCTCTATGTCCTTCCTTGATCCAGTTAATCTGAGCCCTTTGATGGATGAGCGAAAGGTGATCTTGGACTATTTTTAAATAGAGGTCAAGTTCCAGCTTTTCCTTTGAAAGAAGGTCGGAATCATTAGGATTATGAGAGAGTAAACTTTGAGTAGCAGCTAATCTTTCCTTAGCAATATCAATAGCAGCTTAAGTACTAGGGGAATGAGAAACTTTCGGTATCTTCAACTATACTTTAATTGCTTTAAGTTTTTGGTAACATATGAATTGCCTGAAACTCGAAACCTTAACTGATAGTCCCCTCCAGATTACATCATCAAATCTATCCACTTTAACAAGATAGTTATTAAATCTAAAGGGATGTGGCGTAGAGGACTTCCGGAAGAGTCCCTTAACTAGAATGGGAGAGTGATCAGAGAATAGATGATCCATGAATAGAGCCTTACTATTAGTAGATTGGAGTAGCCATTCTCCATTGACAAGAGCCCTATTTAATTTTTTTTGAATCAGCCAAGAATCCCTTTGTTTATTAGACCAGGTGAAGAAATGACCTTCCATTTTGAGATCAGTTACTCCCATCTGTTTGACACAAAGTTTAAGATCTTCATTGTATCTCCTCAAGTTACAATTCCCTTTTGCTTCAGTTCTGAAAATAGTGGTGTTAAAATGACCTACAATCATCCAGGGGACAGGTATGGTGCTTTAAATGCCTTTTAGAGAGGTCTAAAGAGAGCTTCTTTAAAATGCAGTATTGTAACCATAAACAAAGGAAGAGTAGATAAAAGTGGATTTTAAGATGTATTAGCTGATCATTAGAAAGAACCTCCTCCACTTTGACAAAATAAGTATTAAACCCAATAATTATTCTGCCATAGTGATGATATTGATGGTTAGATAAAAAGGACCAACAAGAGCCAAAAATCTTTACCTTATTCATATTCTTATACCTAATTTTAGTTTCAAGCATAACTATAATAACAAGCTTAATCTTCCCAACAAAATCCCTTAAAGCATTAAGCTTTTTTGGGTAGTTTATACCTCGAATATTCCATATTAGGACTGACATAATGACATATTTTTACCTTTGGCCCCTCTCCTCCTTCCACTCCTCTGACTTCTTAAACTAATCACCGTTTGTAAATTTTTAATCTCATTTCCTTCCGTCACCTTTCCATTGGAGGAATTGGCGTAAGAATTAGCATCCTCATCAAGTAAAGAATCTGATTTACCCCTAGAGTGGTTAACATTAGCTAGAATTGCCTCATTCTACAGCTCACTCACCTTATAACCCGCCTGTATCTGTCCTGACACATTTGCTTCCTCCTGAACCTCAGATTATGCAGCCACTGTATGATCATATTTTGTTCCCCTTATATTGGGTAGAGGTGATATGATTTTTTCTCCCACCCCTTGTATCTTGTCATCTAGTTCTAACTAAGGTACATTTGGGCAAGTAGGACCACCTTTAAAGCCCATTAGTTCTGCATAATTGCCTTTAGAGAAAACCTTTCCAGTTGGTTTCCACACCTTGCCTTGCATAATAATTGAGAGTTTCCAACTATAAAAGACATATATCATGTCTTCTTGCAGGACATTGTCAATACCCAACCACATAATGGGAATGCAATCCGATAGCTCCTTGGATCCATCCATACTGACACAAATCCGCACATAGCTAACCCTCTTCCTCGTGGCAATAGTTTCATCTATACATAGAGGTCTACCAATGAAACTAGCCAAGGAACCAAGACCTTGGGTAATCCAGTACTCTAAAGGGATACTATGTAAATTAATCCATAATGGAAAGTTATGCACCTTGATGTTTTAAAGCTTTATACATGGCTGCCAGTTTTGTATGAATAGGGGTAGCTGAACTATATGCCTTGAACCTTCTTTTACTATCCTATTTGCGTTATCTTCGGAGGTAAATTTGAATAATAACAAACTGTCTTCAGTAAGAAGAATATCGGTGAGTCCCCTATTCTTCTAATGACTAGCTTCCCACTTTTGAATGATAGGAAAAGTAGGACGTCTTTCTATGAAGAAACCAACCATAGAGGATTCCCATATTCTAGCACCAATCCGCAGAATCTCAATGTTAGGATGCACAATTTCCTTGCCATTAATAACTTTGGGCGGGTTATATTGAAGGATAATATCAAATAGCTCACCTAAAACTTTTTTCCAACTTTTGTTCTATGGGGTATTGGAAGGGTTAGGTCCAAAAGAGGGTTGTTTAAGCTGCAGTGTAGTATTTGGGGAAGAAAGTGGAGGGTCTGATGTGTTAGGGGAGGTTTGCATATTCAGTTGAATCTGCTGGGGTTGAATTTGGATTTAGGGGGAGGGTTGTGTTTCGGCATGGATGGTAGGGGAAAAGGACTTAGGTGAGGGTAATGGGGGAAATTCATCGGTGGAATCAGTCAGCATTGGGTTTTGTTTCAGGAAAAAGGAAAGAACAACTTTTCAGAAAAGGAAAGAAGAGGTATTCAAGAGGAATGTAGGTAAGAATTTGATTAAAGAAAAGGGAATTACCAAGGAGCCCTTATGATGGAATTACAAGAAGCCAGGAAATTTAGCTTCAACGTAGAGAAAAAGAAGAGCATCTTTCTCTAGTTGCTCTGGTCATTCACAAGCATTTAGTGGGAATTTTGGATTTTAAATAGGTGTCTTCTAAGGTCTATTCTCAAAAAGAGTCCTTATGAGCTGTAGAAAGGAAGAAGGCCTAATGTTGCATATTTTCGAACTTTTGGGTGTAAGTTCTTTGTGTTAAATAATGGTAGGACAACCTTAGCAAATTTGATGCAAGGTCTGATGAAGCCATATTTTTGGGATAGAACAATGTTAGCAAAGGATTTAGAGTCTATAACAAAAGAACAAAGAGGATAGAAGAATCAATACATGTAGTATTTGACGTAGCACTGCCCTCAACAAGCATTGTTGAATCAGATGATGAAGAGCATCCTTTTATTCCTAAAGATACAACACAAACTCAATCTACATCTATAATGCCTTCAGATTCACAAGATCAAGAATGTCCTTCTGAAGCTAGGACAGAGAAGGCTCTTGCTTCAAGTACACCTCAGTAGGAACCTATGCAACAAAAGACACCAGATATTCATAGCAAAAGAATACCAAGAGAATGGAGAGGACTTGATACACTTCAATATATTCTAGGAGACCCTTTTAGAAGGTCTAAGGAGCAGAGCCTCATTAAAAAACAATTATGTTGCCTTTGTTTCACAACTAGAACCAAATATTGTTGATTAGGCACTTGATGATGAAAACTGGATTTCAGCTATGAAAGATGAACTAAACCGGTTTGACAAGAAATTAGTTTGGAATCTAGTACCTCATCCACAAAATAAGTCAGTCATTAGAACTCATTGGGTATTTCGAAACAAACTTGAAAAAATGGAAAGGTGGTAAGAAATAAAGCTAGACTTATAGCTCAAGGTTATAATCAATAGAAAGGTATTGATTTTGATGACATCTATGCTCCTATTGTTAAACTAGAATCAATCAAAATTTTACTTGTATTTACATATTATAAAAATTTCAAACTATGCCAAATGGACTTCAAAAGTGTTTTCTAAATGGATATATTAATGAAGAAGTCTTTGTTAAGCAACCTCCAGGTTTTAAGAATACAGACCATCCAGATTATATGATGAAATTGACAAAAGCTTTGTATGGTTTAAAGCAGACTCCTCGAGCATAGTATGATAGGTTAAGTAACTTCTTACTTGAGAATAACTTTGAAAGATGAAAGGTAGATAAAATTTTATTTATTAAGAGGAAGAAAAATGATTTACTTATCGTTCAAATATATGTTGATGACATAATATTTAGTGCTACTAATCCATCTTTCTGTGAAGAATTCTCAGCTTTAATACAGGGGGAGTTTGAAATGAGTATGACGGGAGAGTTATCTTTCTTCCTTGGATTGCAAATTAAGCAAACAGAAAAAGTAATCTTCATAGTCAAGACAAGCATACAAAGGAATTTATTAAGAACTATCATTTTGAAAATGTCAAGTCAATGGGAACTCCAATATATACTGGAACTAAACTTGATAAGGATGAAGATGGCAAGGCTACTAATGAGACAAAATACAAAAGAATTATTGGTTCACTTCTATATCTCACAAGTTCAAGACCTAATATTATGTTTAGTGTTATGTCTTTGTGCACGCTTTCCGTTAAATCCCAAAGAAATTCACCTTCAAACAGTCAAGAGGATCTTTCATTATCTTCTTGGAACTATCAATTTTTGATTATGGTATTAAAAAAAGATTCATATGACAAAGTCGATAGGAAAAGTAGAAGTGACTACTATCAATTCTTTGGTGAATGTTTAGTTTCTTGGTCTTGCAAAAAACAAAATTGCACAACACTCTCAACAACTGAGGTAAAATATATAGCAGCCACTTGCTATTTTGCTCAGATTTTATAGATGAATGTTAATGGACATTTTGAGTGGCTCTTTAGGACTTAATTCAGAGTCATTTACGCTAATGTCCCCTAGCCTCTCTAGAATGACAATGATGTAATATAGAGGACATTTCCTCTTCTGGAATGCATCGTCTAACAATACCATCCACACAAATCTTATAGAGAAAAGGATCATCCCAAAGATAGTATCTTACCTCAGACAAAAAAAATGTCTTTTGAGCATAAGAAAAATCAGGGGGATAGATATTACCAGCAAGGTAGCTTACATAATCTGCATACCAAGGAGTGACCGTCATAACCATCAAATGCTCATCAGGAAAAGTCTCCTGAATGTCCTTTTTTGTTGCATTCTCCATGGCAACTTCATCTAACCTTGACAGGTGATCAGCTACAAAATTCTCAGCTCCCTT
>JANQBM010014655.1:0-12073 GCA_025594535.1 Erythroxylum domingense | reverse complement strand
CTCCCTTATCATAGGATATGTACCGGAATGACCTACGGGCGTCCCGGTGCGTACCCTGCGGTAAGGGGGTGTTACAATATCTAGTGATTAAGATGTTTTGTTATGGCATTTTTGTTTGGGACATTCCAATTTTTTCTATTTTAAACATTTGTTTCCTAAGTTATTTATTAATAAAGATCCATCTTCGTTTAACTGTGAAGCATGTGCTTTAGCAAAAAATCACAAATCTTCTTATCACTCTCAGCCTTACATTTCATCTAAGCCATTTCAACTCATCCATAGTGATATTTGGGTTCCATCATAGATTCCCACTTTTTTTGGCAAAAGATGGATTGTTTCTTTCATTGACGATCACAAATTATTCACTTGGATTATTTTGATAAAAGAAAAAAAAGAAGTTGCTGATATTTTCAAAATTTTCACTCCATGGTTCAAAATCAATTTAATGCAAATATATGAATTTTTAGGAGTGATAATGGCAAAAAACATTTTTCAAAAGTTTTGGCATAATTTTTTTTTGAAAAAGGGATTACACAACAAAGTTCTTATGTTGACATACCACAACAAAACAGTGTAGTGGAAAGGAAAAATACACATTTACTTGACATCACAAAAGTATTGTTGTTTTCAAATATTGTGCCTAAAACTTTTTGGGTTGACGCTCTTTTAACTGCTATTTTCTTAATTAGTTGTATGCCCTCTAAAATCCTGCTATTTGAAATTTCTATACAAAAGTTTCGTGAACATAACCCAGATCCTAGACTTTTTTGGGATTTACCCTTCAAGATATTCGGTTGCATAATTTTTGTCTCCAATCTAGATAAAAATAAGACAAAACTTGCTCCTAAAGCAAGAAAGTGTCTTTTTAGGGTATTCAGCCGCTAAAAGAGGCTACAAATGTTTTGATCCAATTAAAAAATATTTTGTAACCATGGACACCTTTTTTTTTTGAAAAAAAAACCTTTTTTCTCCCCTCCTCTTTAGGGGGAGTATTCGGTCAAGGGGAGTCAGGAAGATTTGGTGGTAAGTATGGTTGATTTGGATTTTTTAAGTGTGAATTTCCAATCTGTAGGAAATCATTTTTAGAATCTCATCCAGAATTTGGAAGAGGAAAACAATTTGGAAAAGGAAAACAAATAAGGCAATGATTCAAATTTAAACACAAATAATTTGGATAATGAATCTGTCATAATTAGAAACCTTGACGTCACATAACATACTCCAAAATATGACAAGAAATTTGGTCAAACATACTATAGGAAGCACCTATCAAAAGTAATACAGCTAGTCATACCTATGTATAACCTAGAAAAAGTCCCACAGCCAAGTACAAATTTCTCTTGATCCTATTCCATTAAATATTGAGTCTAATCTTGATCTTACAAAGTCTGATATGTATTTACCTGTGGTTCTTAGAAAAGGAGTTAGGAATTGCACTATCAAATATTCTATATCTGACTCTGTCTCTTTTTAAAACTTGTCTCCTTCTTTTTCTTGTTTTATTTCATATCTTAATCATATGGAAATTCCAAATGTCTATACAAATAGCTTTACAGGTTCCTGAATGGAAGGCAGCAGTTTTGGAGGAAATGAATGCTTTTAATAAGAATCAAACGTCGGTAAAAGTAGCTCTTTCGGCTGGAAAGAAGTTGGTAGGATGCAAATGGGTGTTCACAGTCAAGTATAATTATGATGGAATGCTTGAGAGATACAAGGCAAGATTGCTAGCAAAAGGTTTCACTCAGACTTATGACATGGATTACACTAAAATATTTGCTCCAGTGGTGAAACTCAATACAGTGAGGTTTATATTATCTGTTGCAGTAAATCTAGAGTGACCTCTACACCAACTAGATTTGAAGAATGATTTTTTGAATGGAAAACTTGAAGAAGAAGTGTTTATGGAACCTCCTTTCGGCTTTGAGGTTAAGTTTGGATCCCCAGTGTGCCTATTAAAAAAGGCATTATATTGTTTGAAGAAATCACCTTGAGCTTGGTTTAAAAGATTTACAAGTTCAGTGAAACAATAAGGATATTCTCAAGGTCAAACTGATCACACCTTACTCTTTAAAAGGAAGGAAAGTGGGATGATGACTGTTTTGGTGGTATATGTGGATGACATTATCGTCACAGGTAATGATCATGAAGAAATTGACAACTTGAAGGCTAGTCTGGCAAGAACATTTGAGATCAAAGACTTGGGACCACTGAAGTATTTCTTGAGAATGGAAGTTACAAGATCCAAGAAGGGGATTGTGGTAAGACAACAGAAATATATACTAGAGCTACTTTTTGATACAGGTATGACAGGTTGTAAGCCAACTGACACACCTGTAGACCCAATAAAAAACTTAGTGACATTGGAGGTGACCCAGTTGATGTTGGGAGATATCAAAGATCGGTTGGGAAGTTATTCTATTTGTCTCATACGAGACCAGATATTGCTTTCGCTGTCAGTTTGATCAGCCGATTTATGCACTCTCCTAAGCATTTGGAAGTAGCTTGCTGCATTCTGAGATACCTCAAAGGATCTCCAGAAAGCAGACTATTTTTTGAGAAGAAGGCTCAAAGATCTATTAAGGTGTTTACCGATGTAGATTGGGCGGGTTCGGTCACTGACAGAAAATCTACTAATGAACAATGCTCATGTGTATGAGGAAATCTGGTGACTTGGTGGAGCAAAAAACAAAATATAATGGCTCACAGCAATACTGAAGCAGAGTTCCGTGCTATGGCCAATGGAATTTGTGAGGAAATTTGGCTCAAACGAGTACTAGAGGAGCTATAGGTACCATTAAATGGTCCTATGAAACTATACTACGATAACAAGGTTGCCATTAGCATTGCTAACAATCCTGTGCAGCATGATAGGACTAAATATGTGGAAATTGACTATTATTTCATCAAAGAAAAGCTAGAAAATGGAGTTATTTCACATGTGATATGTTGGACCCCATTTTCGGAGCTCAACGTTCAGAGTCATGAGATGTGAACGTGGCACTTTGAAGGGTTCTTATAACATCCCAAACATCCATAATTGAGCATTTGATAAATGACAATCTATTCTTATGTTTATATCCTCAATTGTCACCTTAAACATATCACTCCATTTATCTTTTATTCACTCCATTTATCTCTTATTTCCATAACCAACTAAGTACATTTCAAGTTCCATTCAAGCCTAAATGTACCATAGATAAGCAATGATAAGCCCACAACTTATAAAATGTACATGATTTGGGACAAAAAGTATAACTTTCACTAGGGATGTCAGATTGAGACCATTCTAGGATGGCTTCGAAGAGAACTTCGATTTCTATAACTTCTGTGAAGACTCCGAAGAGAGATTTTTCCATTTAGAGGGTCAAAAATTTGCACATTTTTATAACTACCCCGAGAAGGTCCACCTAACTAACATATGCCCCTCCAAAGGGACATGAATTGAGCTAGGACACAAACAAACGCGAGAAGGTCCGCCTAGTGGACATGAAGTCCCTCCAAAGGGACATGCACTAAGCAGAAACACTGAAACACCCGAGAAGGTCTGCCTAATGGACATCAAGTCTGTCTAATGGATAGTTACGGGTTAAATTTCATATTTCCAACTCCTACAAGCTATCATGACCCATCTTATGCATACCTATCATTCCTAACTCATTTTTCTCATCATTTTCACTTCCATTTCAATTCAACATCATTTACAATCAATTCACAATCTGTGTATAATCATCATCCCAAAAACACAACCATTCAACTTATACATAATCATCATAAATATCTGCATATGTTTAACCCCATTTATCAACTTCATTTCATCTGTAACTTATCACACTACTTCTTCCCAATTCAAGACACCACATTCTCTCATTCTATTAGATCAAAATAGGAGAGCTATAAAATGTCCTGCATACATCCTATGCAGCATCACTAACTTGTAACAATCATAACTTTCAACTCCGATCTCCAAAAATTACATACTTTTTATCACTGGGAAGCTAAAAGGATAAACTACAACTTACAAGAAGACAACTTTGCCTAAATCCACCCATATTAATACAGATTTTTCCCTAAAGTCATAACACAGATTTTACCCCTATAGATGCTTGAAAATGAAATGCGAAAGCTTGGAAAGTTATAAGCAAAGAATAAATATATTTCATTAACATCAAAGGAAAAGAGTTTTACAAAGCTTTAACGAGCATTTCAAGACCCAAACTACATCGTTGGTCTCATAATCCAAAAATACAAAATACTCATGATTGATACTTGAAATGCGGCTAAAGCCTTGAGTTTTTATAAACTAACTTAAAATTCAAAATAAATTTAGCAATCTTGGAGTGATGCCTTGACTCTCTCTTACTCGATCTCTTGCTCGTCACCTAAAGATGGAGAGGAATGGGGGTGAGCTTACAAGCTCGTGAGTAACAAGTTTATAACCGGTAACAAGCAAAACCATTGTAAAATATCCAATTCTGCAGTAAAATGTTTTGCAACCATAAAATATGTATTTCCCAAATTCTCAAGCTTGTCAAACACATCATAAACAACATAAGACATGTATTCAGTAAACTTGTCAACAAATCATAAACACATAAGCAATCATAATGGTTTGGGTAGGTCCATAAACAGAACGAGCTAACACATTCCCATGAAATAGTCCTTTGTAGTTGTGAACAGAACGAACTAACACAATCCCACATAGTGGGTTTATGCATAGTCGTAAACATGAGGGAGTCCCTGAAGGAGCTCCATGCCATTTGCAGGCAGGCAGGAGACGCCTTTAGATAAAGTGAATTTGACATACAGAATGGACCAAACTAAACCCACATAACATGTATTTCATAACTTGTAAACTTGTTGCCCAAAATGGCAATTTTTTTTCGAAAACATGATTTCCATAAGCATGAAATTTTTCAAAAACAATTTCCATCATCATTTCACAAATCATTATCAAGATTCATATACCAAACATGTAGCAAATACTTCAATCATTCAAGAGGCAATAAATGCAACATTTATAAAACAATTGAAATCATTTAACTTTATTGATTGGAAAATTTCTTATGGCTCATTAACTCAACTATAAACAAGTAACCCACCTTGAATTTCCTTGCTTAAAAGACTTGCTAAAAAATGCCTTTCCTCTTGCTCCTCTTGCCTTCTTTGATTCCCTTCAACATTGACAAAATTCCAAATTCACTAGGACTTCCAATTGAGAACCCAACAAGCATATTCACTAAAAATTGATTCTAGAATATTTAAACCCATCCATTTCCTGAGCTTCATAACCCAAAACTCTTACAAAAATCCAAAAGATTACACATGAACTTACCTTGAATCTTCACCAATCAAAGAGATTTTTGGCTCTAATGGAAGCTCTAATCCTCCTCTTCCTTTTTCTATTCTTGAACAACCTTAAAATCTCTCTTGAAGAATAAGAAAAATGAAACCCTAACTTGCCTTCTCTCTTTTTCTCCCATGGATGTCACTCTCTCTTTTCTCTCTCTTTTGTTTCGTTTTTTTCACTTCTTTCCCACTCTAATCACGTTTTTTGTTATTCTAATACACAAGACACACTTTTCCTTTTCCAATTTTGCCCTTATTGAATGCAAAAAGTCATCTTTGCCCTTCCTTATAAGCTTAGGTTCTTTTAACCTTAAGTTGTCTTCCAAAAATGCCCTTTATGAAATCTTACTACCTTAACACTTTAATTCAATTAACCTATGTCATAAAATCTTACTAACATTAACATAATAATTAACTCCACAACATAAATCCATAAAGACCTCATAATTAATTTAAATCATGCTTATTCATCGAGAAAGAAAATTCAGGGGCCAACCTGGTATGTTCTAACCACACAACAAGTAGCTGATATCCTTACAAAAGGATTGTTCAAGCCAAGCTTTGATGGAATCATCACCAAGTTGGGATTTATAAATATATATGCCCTAACTTGAGGGAGAGTGTCAATTTTTATATAAAAGGAAAGGAATATTTTGTAATTAGTGAGCAGATACAACTATAAATTGGTTTATTTAGTTTCCTAATTTATAATTTCCTAGTTAGTAATTTCCTTCTTTAGGTGATTCCTACATTGTACTTATACTACAACTCTGTAACCTTTCTATGATAAGCAGAAAATAATTTTATTCCTCAAAACTACAATATGCTTTTCCAATCTTTAATAGGGCTTTTTGTTTTTCATTTGCTCATTAACTCTTGTGATGCAAATCAAGAGATACATGTATGAACTACTATTGGGCCTGCAACACTGTCATGATAGGAGAATATTTTTTAGAGAGGATCAAACTTGTTAATTGATAAAAAGTGAAGGTTTACAATTGCTGATTTTGGTCTAACAAACTATTTTTAACCAATATGGAAGTATCCTCTCATAACCCGAGTTGTGACACTTTGGTATAGAGCTCCAAAACTCCTATTGGGTGCTTACAGACTATGGAGTTGGAATTGATCTCTGGAGACTTTTAGCAAAGATGTTTTCAGGAAGACCACTCGTACCAGTCAACAGAGGTAAGGCAGATTATTCAGGTGTCTAGAAAATATCAACTAATTGTACAACAATCTGAGACCTAACTTCTGTTCACGCCTAGTTTTGTAGCAAACTATTGTGCTTCCTTGTATATTCAAATTTCAAGTTCGATGGTTTCAAGTTGAGTAACTAAGTTTTAGATTATGTGGCACAACATCAGATGACTATTGGGAAAAGCTCAAGTTGTCTACAACCTTCAGGCACCACGAATTTAAAAACTTAGCTTTTTTGAAGCTTTTTATTAGTTCCCTGAATCATGTTTATGTCTATTAGCCACACTTCTTGCTTTGGATCCTATAAGTCGCAGGTCTGCAGCATCAACTTTCTAGGACAATCTATGTTTTATTGGACTCTTTTTAATCTGGATTCAAAGTCAACATTGGTGATCATACTAAATGTATCATTAACTGTCTGGCTCGTCCGGAAATGTTAAATCATATGAGAAACAATGTATGCAAAAGAATTACACATATGTGGATGCATGTATGCCTACATTCATACAATCTACAGAGTTAAAAACTGAACAACGTTGGAAATTGATAAAATACCCAAAAACACTCTAGTGGATTGAGCCAATCCTACAGACACAAGCTTCAGGCTTTATTCCATTCCCTTTACACGATTAGTTTGTTACTTCTCACCATACAGGTGGTTTTGTACATTATTTTGGTTGGATTTTTTCAGTAATGTACAGCTAGCGTTGTAATATTGTTAGTTATAGTTTCTGTGATTCTAGGAGCAGCAACCAATAGAAAAGAGTAGAAAGTAGTATAAATAAAGTCCTGTACATACGAAAATGAATAGAAGAAAAACACTGATTTCTTATCTAATTTCATCCACCATTTCTAGCATGATATTAAAGCCACAAATCTGATTCTTGTACCCTAGCCTACAATGTCAAATACAGTCGACAATAGTGGTTCTATTGTCGTAAATGTGCCCACAATAAATGAATATTATAGCCACAAATCTGATTCCTCTACCCTAGCATACAATGTCTAATACAATCGACAATAGTGGTTCTACAATTGCAAATGTGCCCACAACAAATGAATAGAAACCTACTCTATTACCAACACTAAAAATCCTAGTGTTGTGATTGTCACCACACCCTTCAACAACAGCAATTACATCACCTGGAGTAAGTCCATGACTATAGCTTTATGTGCTAAAGACAAGCTATCCTTCATAGATGGAACCTGCATCATGCCCACAGAAGATTTGGTTTTATTAGCAAAATGGAAGAGGGCAGACAACATGGTAAAATCATAGATTCTCAATGCCATGATTAAAGAACTAGGTGATGCATTTCTATATTTTACTACTTTTAGAGAACTTTGGTTAGAATTGTAAGAGAGGTTCGGTGAAGTTAATGGGCCATTATTGTATTAAATAGAAAGGGAGATAAGCTCCCTTAAACAAGGCACCTTAACAGTTTCTGCTTATTATACTAAGCTTAAAAAATTATGGGATAATTTGTCCAGTTTAAGTCCTATCCCTATGTGTACTTGTGGTGCTTCCATGGCCATTACGACTAAGGAAAATGCTCATAGACTTATGCAATTTTTAATGGGTCTAAATGATGAGTTTGACCATGTTGTTAACCAAATTATGTTAATGGAGCCATTACCTACAGTGAATAAAGCCTTTTCTATACTACAAACTGTTGAAAGATAAAGAGCACTGAATTCTACCATAGACAACACTCCTAATATGGCAATGCTAGCTAAATAATCAAATAGCACAAAGAAAGGTGGGAGAAGCAATAACATTCTGAGCAAAGGCCCTTATCGAGGATAAGTACTGTGAAAAGTGCAAGAAGAATGGACCTATCTTGGAGTCTTGCTTCAAAATTTATGGGATACCTGACTGGTACAAGGAGCTTACTGCACAAAGGGAGAAAGGGCAGGTAAATATGGCATAAATAGTTAACAACCCAGCAGATACCATACAAGAGTAGAACGAAGAAAACTTATTGAATGGCCAGATATCTTCTAGTCTTGCTAATTTCATTAAATAAGAAATAAGTAAGGCTATCAAAGGCAAAACTACTAGAGAGGTAAAATATTCAGGGTATCAAAATTACGCAGGTAATACTCCACATTCTGTTTTTGCAAGACCTTTGAACTAATGATGTTATGGCTATTATCAAGGCAGTGAATGGATTGTATGAGCTAGATGTACAGACCCTCCTAACCCTAAATAGCTTAAAAGGTTCCTCTTTAGAGTTCTACAAAACTGAGAATGTTGCCTTTAATGTTTCTATGACTTTTGATGTGTGACATTCTAGACTAGGGCATGTATCCAAAGAGAAATTGCAGCATATTAATGAGATAAATATTTTTGTCCCTATCAAACATGAATGTCAGGTGTGCCCTTTAGCTAAACTGCATAGAAAACCTTTCCCTAAGCATGAAATACATACACAAAGACCTTTTAAGATCATACGCATAGACTTATAGGGACCATACGGTATCACTACTATGGGTAGTTCACATTACTTCCTTATCATTATGGAAGATTATATAAGAGTCACTTGGACCTTTATACTAAGACACAAACACTAGACACTACAAACCATTATACAGTTTCTTCAAAACAATGAGAGATAGTTTGATACTAGAGTATTGAAAATACAAACTAATAATGGAAGGGAGTTCATTAATCACAAATGTAACAAAATTTTCACAGAGATGGGAATTCAACACCAAAAGAGTAGCCCTTACACACCACAACAAAATGGGGTAGTGGAAGTTAAGCACAAACACTTACTACAAATTACTAAAGCCTTACTTTTCAAGGCCAAATTACCTAGAGGTTATTAGGGAGAGGCACTCTTAAAAGCTACATACTTGATAAATAGAGTCCTAACTAAAGTCCTGGATTGGATGAGCCCTTTTGAGAAACTGCACAAAAGAAACCCAACTATGAACATCTGAAAATTTTTGTTTGCCTTTGTTTTACATTAGATAAAACTCCAAATATAACAAAATTGGATCCTAGGTCAAAAAGGTGCATTTTCCTTGGATATATGCTAGATTATAAAGCATAAAGAGTCATGGATTTGGATACTAAATTAGTGTTTGTGTCAAGGGATGTTATATTTTATGAGAACGACTTTCCTTTAATAGACAGTGTTACTAGTACAACACAAAACCTAGATCCTTTGTTCACAAGTAGCTTAACTGATGTAGGCATAGAATATCCTACACAAATACTGACTATAGAAGCTACACAACCCATTGAGCAAAGTGATGGTAGTTCAAGGCAAACACCATGTAGCCAACAAAGTTCCCAACCATCCGACTACCCTTTATCTGACAACCTACTAGACCAAGACACCTTACCTACTGCTCCCATACAACGAAAAAGCAACAGAACCTATAAAACACCTAAATGCTTGCAAGACTATGTCCATTAAACCACAACACATCAATCCACTCACTCTCTTGATCATGGAAATGTAACATTGCAAGTATGTTGTCCTGTAGGAACAAAAGAAGAAAGGTTAAGAGTTTTAAACATCAAACATAGCAATACCTACAGCAACTTTATAGGTAATGTCTCTGAAATTTTTGAACCTTTATCCTATGATACTGCTAGTAAAGGTGAGAGGTGAATAGAGTCTATGAATGTGTAGCTATTTGCCTTAGAGAAGAATGGGGCTTGGGAACTTACAGAGCTACCTAAAGGGAAGAAGGATATAGCTTCAAAATGGGTGTACAAAGTAAAGTACAATCCAGATGGGACAGTGGACAAAATAAAATCTAGAATTTTTAGTAAAGGATTTTAGCTAAAGGGAAAGAGCTGACTACTCAGAGGTCTTCTCTCCAATAGCAAAGGTTGTCACTATAAGAATGTTTTTGGCCATTGCTACCTCTAGGAAATGGCCAATCTATAAATGTGACATTAATGATGTTTTTCTTCATGGTTGTTTAGAAGAAGAGTTTTATATGATGCCCCCACAAGGTTACACTAAAGCCAAGAACGGGTAGGTATGCAGGCTAATTAAATTTATCTATGGCTTAAAACAAGCTGGCAGGCAGTAGAATAAGGAATTATCTATGAAACTATACTCTATAGGGTTCACAAAATTAAAGCTAGATCACTGTCTATTCATTAAGGGCACAGGGGATGATTTCATGGTAGTAATTGTTTTGTGGATGACATCTTGATGATAGGTGCAAATGAAAAACAAATAGAAACAGTCAAGAAGGCATTGAATGCAGAATTCACTATCAAAGACCTGGGATATGTTAAATTCTTCTTAGGAATTGAAATAGCAAGAGCAGATGAGGGGATGATACTTACTCAAAGCAAATACATGAGAGACATCTTGCAAGACACCAACTTGTTGAATTGTACACCTTGTGCGACACCCATGGTCCCTAGAAACAAGTTAACCATTGAAGAAGGTGAGTTGCTAGACAAACTAGAAATGTATAGGGGATTAGTGGGAAGATTACAATACTTAGGCTTCACTAGGCCTGATATTACGTATGTGACACAGCAACTTAACCAATTTACGAGCAACCCTAGACTACCACATTAGAAAGCTACTAAACGAGTGCTAAAATATCTAAAGGGAACCCAGGATCTAGGAATTTTCTACCAAGCAGAAGAGAATCCTCACCTTGTGGCTTATTTTAATTTGGATTGGGGAGGTTATATCTTCAGCAGACAATCCTTAACGGGCTTCTATGTGTTACTCAAAAGTCTCCAATCTTCTGGAAAACAAAGAAACAAACGATGGTAAGTCGCTCATCAGTTGAATCAAAGTATAGAAGCTTATATTCAACCACTTGCGAATTAAAGTGGATAACGTAGTTGCTGCAAGCTTTTCAGTTTAGCAATCGAGGACCCATACCTTTATATTGCGATAACCAAGCCACGATCTACTTCTCTAAAAACCCAGTCTTTCACAAGAGGATGAAGCACCTCGAGATCGACCTCCATCTGGCTCAAGATTATGTGAACTTAGGGTTCCTACAACTAAAACACGTGAATACAAAGGAACAACTTGTAGATCTATTTACTAAGTCACTATGCACATGTATATTTTTGGGTCTTATGTAACATCCCCTCACTTATGGGAAGGGTATTTTGGTAAATTGGAACGGGTTAGGAGAGATTAAAATTTTATTGTTATATTGTTATACTCATGCATTCATAAATGCACATGAATAGTGAAATTTTGCATATGTAAATGATTGTACATGCATTCATGACATTTCCCGGTTTAATTGTGAATAACTATGATTTTTGGAAAACATACTTTTTGTGTGTAGAATTTGTATTGGAGAGGGTCATAGGGGTTTTCTAATTTTTAGAGAATTATAGGAATTTTTTGGAAATTTTTCGGAGTCGTTTCCGGACCCGAAAAATTGTCAAGTGACAGAATAGGGGTCTACCGGTAGTGAAATTGATTGTCCAATGGCACTGGAAACTTAGACACATGAAATTAGGAATTATTGAATTGAGCCATTGGAAAATTGGAGAGAAATTGGAATTGAATTGGAA
>JANQBM010014591.1:0-12082 GCA_025594535.1 Erythroxylum domingense | reverse complement strand
TTCGACCATATTCACCACTTTACTCGTTTAAGTGTTCTAGAGTAGGAATTTATTTTTGTTGGTTTGACACGCCATCACACTAGTATAATTGATTTTTAGTACCATCAATTTCATTATATCTAATAGATTTATGTAAATGTTAATAATTTAAACTTCATGTATTATGTAAATTTGGGAAGTTTCAAATTATCAATGGTATTAGTTGTAAAGTCCAACGTAATTATCAACTATTTTATAAAATTAAAGCTTCAATTTCATAAAATTCATGCTATATATTAACTTAATTTTAAAAGATCCCTTTATGTATTTTGTTATAGAATCTTGCAAAATTCAATATATTTTGCATATATGTTAACATTATTTAAAGAAATGACTCAAAGTTAAAAATACACTAATTTTGAAAAATTAATTGTTAGTTTAGTTCAATTGGAAGTTAGTTTAAGATTTGTTAACTTTTAATTTCCTCTTATTACGTTAAATTGTTGTAAGTTAGAAATGGTTAAGTTAATGCATTTTGTCAAATTGGGGGTATTCTATGTATAAAACATGGTTATTATTTTTTCATTTTCAAGCATAAAGTAGATAGGCTAGGTAAGCAGACGTAAATGGCCGAGAACATGAGCAATTGAGTGCTCATGTTCCCCTATATACCACTTATTTATAATATTACATGCCCGTAAAACATAGGAGTTTTATAAGACTATTTTGGTCTCTATTGTAGATTTGAAGTTGTATGGATGTTTATAATTGTTAGAAGCAATTAGCTATAAATCAGATGTAAGTATATAAGGGAACATGAGCATATGAGATCTCATATTCCACTATATAACACTTATTTATAATATCACATTCCCATAAAACATGAAAGTGTTATAAGCCTATGTTGGCGTCTGTTATAGATTTGAAGTTGTATATGGTCTTTAGTATGGTCGTGTTTATTCCTTTATTATTCTGAAGTTAAGTTTGTGGGTAAAACGCAGCCTTGAACATAATTACGATAATGGTCATGTTTTTACAAGGATGTTTGTAATTATCAAAAGAAATTAACTATAAGTAAGACATAAGTATCTTAGACTTTATGAAATAAAATATTTGATTTTATAAAATTCATGCTAAAATTTACCTAATTATAGGGAAATTATGGTAAAGTGTACTAGATATGACAATTTGGTTAAATTTGCATTCTTTATGGATTCAATATGGGGGCTTCAAATATTATTGTAAACTTTTCATAATTCCATCAAATTGATGATTAGGTAATGTAATTAGGAGAATATTTAAGGTTTTATAACTATCAATTAAATTCAATTTATTGATCCAAAGTTAAGTTAAAAGTATGTGGTTATTACATTATATGTAATTTGTAGTCTTACAAGTTCCATTGGTGTTTTCGAAGAAGTTAAACCTATTTATATATTGTTTCATGAAATTAAATAATCTATTTATTTGTTGCTTGGTTAGATATACCCTTATTCCTCTTTGGAGCATATAGGAGTATATAGTATAAAACATGAATGTGCTTGTACCTTTATTTCTTATTAGAGCATATAAGATTATATTTATGTGTTTAGTACTTTTAATTTCATTGTTAGTGATCGATTTAAGTATATGCGCATAATGCATAAATTTATATATTATGTCAAATTTGGGAGTGTTTCAAATTGTCAATGGTATTTTATAAACTTAAACACTTGAATCTATACATATATCTTCGACATTCAAGTCAAATTTGCATTCTTTATGGATGAGAAATGGAAACTTCATAAATTGTTATAAACTATTCATAATTATATAGTTTATCTATTGTTACAAATTGACGACTTCAATAATTTATCTATTATTTTCTAAATTTATAGATTCAGTTAAGTTTATGTATGTTTTTAGATATATAATTAATGCTAAATTATTATTCAAATAATTATCTTAAACTTTTTAATCAAAGTTGTATACAATATAGATATGAATAAATAGCTTCTTATCTCAAATGTCATTAAACTAAAATATTTTTTAATAGTAAAAATTCGAAGATGTCATTAAATGTTAGGAACTTTGATAAAGTTGGTGTTATTCAATTAATTGCTGCTCTATCAATTTTAAACTTTCAGTGTCATCTTATTAGCTCAAAACTTACCTGAGTTTGAACTTTTGGTGAATGCATTATCTCTAGAGTTAATTACATTGAACCTCCTGTAGTTTAGACTTTGTTTCGCTTTAATCCCTGATTTTTAAAGACTATCACGTACCCATCTAAGATTTGGCTTTTATTATACTCGTACCCTTTAACATCATTATGTGTTAGGTTTCTAATGGAGAACAGGAAAACAATGTCGTGTGACTTGGCTAAGAGTTATATAGCATAACACTTATCATGTTTATGATATGTAACACGTGACATCTTGTGGTTTAAAAGGATTGGTATTTTATATGTAAAGGCATAGTATTTTTTTAATAAACCGTTACATTCTCTTTAAGGAGTCATGATATCTTTTTGTCTCATTTATGGTATTATCATCAATAAAAAAAATGTGGTACTTATTTGAACATGTTCTAGTATTTTTATATGGAGGTATAATATTTTTTAAAATGAATCATGGTATTATGTTTTAAGGAGTCATGGTAGTTTTATACTCATTTTTGGTATTATCATCGACAAAAATAATATGGTACTTATTTGAATACGTTCTAGTATTTTTATATGGAGGCGTGATATTTTTTAAAATGAATCATGGTATTATGGTGAAGTAGTCAGGGTCTTTTTATACTGATTTTTATGGTGAAGTAGTCATGTTATTTTTATACTAATTTGTAATATGTGACGGTATTTTTAGTATAGACGCAATATTGTGGTTAAGGAGACATGGTATTGTTTGTGAGGATTCATGGTATTTTTATTTGTGATATTGACATATTACATACATGTAAAACTTATAAGAAATAATCTTAAATAAACTTACCAGTGATTCTCTATATTTGTGTCTCTCAACTATTATTCCTTCACTTTAAAGAAGTTTTTGCAATGTCTTAAATTCATATATGAATATGCATTTTTTTGGGGAAGTCCTAATTTGACGTATTATGATTTGATTGTTGTTCATGATTTTTGTTTCCATATTAGAGCCATCTCATTGTACTGGTATGGGTTTGACCACTTGAATGATTGTCACTAATGAATGATGTATATAATATTTGTGAATCTTCACTTATTATGGTTGAAATATGCCCATAATGCTTCTAAAGGCTCCCTAAATTTCTAAAATTCTTGGAGATATTTATCTTTAATGTCTCAAAAAGTTTGAAATTTTAGTTTATTTTATTATATGCAATAACATAATGTGAATTTTAAGCTAGCATGATGTCTTTGTTTAATTATGATGATTAATAAATATTAACCTTCGCTATCCTTAACCAAGATAAGGTAATTGCGTTCTAAAAACTAACACAGTTACCTCATCTTCGGTGCAACCTTTCTCTGCAAGAATTTTACATACAAAAATTTAAAAATTATAAGTGTACGATGAGATGAAGATTTCTTCTAAACTTTTGCTAACTACGATCGTGTTGCATCACCAAAGTTTGCTTGAGACTTATCAAAATGTTTATGCACATTCCCTAAAGTTCAATATAAGTTTTATCAAATCTGTTTCCATAAACAAAGTTACATGGTTAAGCTCTAAATGATTTGATCTCCTCCTCATTCATTACGTCCCTTATACTTCTTTATGTTTGTTATCTTTAACATCCATCATATGCTTTTTCTTTTGGTCCAAACTCTTCCTTGATGTCTACATTTCATTAAAAATATCAAAAGTTATCATAAGTAATAAATTAAATGTAGCAAAGTCTCCTACAAGATATACCACTCTCTTAAACCTCATCTTTTTGCTCTTCTCTTTCATTGTCGTCTCCTCATGCCTCAGTACAACCTCAATCTTATCCTTATAAGCCATCAACATCTTACATGCCTACAAACATCTTCTTTGTTTTTAGGATCTATCACTAGCAATTTTTCACCACTCTGAACATGTTGTATGCTTAAATTCTTTGTTATTGCACCTACTCACGCCTCAGGACTTGTTCTTTTTTATATTGTTTATAAAATTTTAACTATTCATCCATAACCAAAAATTATGGAAAACAAGTTCCTAAAAGGTTAGCAACTTGTTACCTTTTCATTTTCAACATCCTGCATAACCTTCCTTACTTTCCTGACTACCTTCTACCCACTATAATGCTTCATTAGGTTATCATTGTTAAAATCATCCCTCTACGTCTAAGATAAGTTAATATATAAATGCATAACCAATCCTAACGTACCCAAACTTTTGAGATTTTTTTCAATTCAGTACCCAAGTTTTTACATTTGAGTGACTAATATTTTAGAACCTTTTAATTTCGTTAGTAATTTATTGATTTGACTAACAAAACATTTGCTATATATGACATGTAGATGTCTACCAGAAAAAATAGTTGCCATGATCAGAGAAAAGTAGTAGATAATTTTTTATGAACACCTAAATATCATGAACAACATTTATTCTATTAGTCAAATCAGCAAATTACTAATAAAATTAATGTTTTGAATTAAACTATTAAGGTTTTTAAAAGGTTAGTCACTCAATTAAAAATTTTAAAAGCTTAGTTATTGGGTTGAAAAAATATTAAAATGTTGCTCACTTAGAAATGCTTATCTCACATATGAATCAATTAAATTCTTTATAAATAATCTTTCCAAATGGCACCAAAATTTTCAACAACAAGATTGTCTTTAGCTTCCTATACTACAACTTTATACTCTAATAGTATCTAACGCCTCGTCGATTTTGACATCATTTTAAGATGCAATCCTTGTCATATTCCCATACTTAAAGTGATAATTGATGTCTAACTTTTCTATATTAAAAATACGTAAACATATTATAAATTGAAGTTAGGTTTTAAGAATTACACATTATGTAAAAGTCCAGATATTAGAACACATCATTCACCATCAATACTTATGCAATGCACAACACCTTCGGCCTCCACAATTTGACAGAATTTTTTAGCATGCTTGCAAAGAAGGTTTAGGATGAAATATTCCCAACTAAGTTGCTCACTGTAGTTAACGTTAACTTCAATTTCTAATAGTTGCGTGATGATATCGTAATTGAAATTTGGACACAAAAACACATATAACACATATAAAAGGAAGTTTTGCTGGAAACGTTCCTTGATTTATGTACCCCTAACTTTCTCCGGTATGCACTTGATCAATATTCAGTGATCATTGACTTTATACTGCTCCTAAAGCCTTAACACCTTATCTTCATCGACTTTAGGATGTACTCGTTTAGTTTCATTTGAAATCCTAATGATCCATGTCACACTATCAGTACTAATCTCTTTCATTTGATCCTTCTTAATTTTCAAATAGCTCATTTGGATTAAAGTGATCACACAACTAGTTCTAGTGATCTCACGCTAAACCTCTACACGTCTCTAAGTTCACCAGATTTTATATTAGTGACCCACTTTACCTGCTCAAGATTTAGGTTATTCATCAATTCATACACAATTTTTGAATAATAATGCATTTTAAAGCCTTACAAAAACTCGTACAATATAGCAAAACTTTAGTAGTTTAGTTTAAATTGGTCCAACTTTCTACCTTTTATCTATATTACTACTTTTCTAACATCTCACATGCGACAAAATCATCCCCAACCTATAATTTAAAGTTTTAAATCAAATTAACTTTACATCATCCTCACATAAATTTGAATATGCTTTTTAAATACCTTTTTTTTTTTTTTGCCTTTATCGCATTCTTCTCTTTTTTCTTATAAAGGATATAGTGATCTGATGATAAATTTGTCCTTCTTTTATCAATTCTAATAATAAAATAAATAAATTTCAGCCACACCAAACCAAATACCATAACTAGTACAAATACTATGAAAACCAAAGTATATCTATAAAAAATTCATACCAAATTAGGCTATAAAGTACAAATTTTCACGTGGTACTATGGAAAAAAAATATGAACTAACAATATCTGATTGTCCTTTACTCCATAAATTGGCCACTAGATAATTTAAAACACTAGAAACCCAGAGACAATCTAAATACATGTCTAAATCTTTATGTATGCCTAAATAATCAAACAGAAAGACAAACTATTAATATATAACTCCACACAGAGAGAGGAAAAGGGATTGGCAATGTCGACATACCATGTTTATAAATAAGGTATTGGGTCAATAAGTTGATACACCTACTATCTTCTTGTCTAAGCATCTAAAATGCAATAGGTTGGAGCGATAATAAAGATTTTGGTTTTAGTTTTAAGTTTCTCTTCAACAATTGGAAACAAAACAAGAAGATGATAGAGAAATTCAAATAGGTAGGATGAGTTGCTTTGAGGCTTTCTAAGTAAGCTTAGTACAAAGAAAACTACTCATTTATCCATTACAATATAAAATTACATAACATAGAAATTTTATGTATATTAAAATATGTTATAAGGTACCGATTATATAATTGGGTACAATAATGGGTGAATGTTGAGAATAAAGTCAGCAATTCCTTTCTTAAAAAGAATTTCATCTTTGTATATATAACATGATAAGGACATTTAAAAATGCAGCAACAAAAGTGAAGAAATGATTTATGAACTCACAATGGTGTGTCAACCTTGTTTATTAATTGTATTATAAGATTTTTATTTCTATACTACAAATTGGATTTTCAATTGAAATACTTCATCATTTGTACTTCTTTTTGCTTAAAACTATATTTCTCATGAAATGATTTATTCTTCAAACATTTTAATCATAAATCAACTACAACGTATTACTTATTCATAAGGAATTATATTATTTTCTTTCCCAAATGCATCCCCAAAGCACTATAACCAATAACCTACTTCTCTAGAATTATTAGTGAACTCTTTTCTAACAAAAAATTAGTTTACGCCCTGACGTCCAATCGATTGGCTGCAATTCATGTATGACAATATTAGTTTATTTAATTAAATCTTTTTTGTTTTAAAGCGTGTTGTTAATTATATTTAATACTTAATAATAAAGATAAAATCTCTAAAATGATTACTATATAATTAAAATTATGATGAGATCATAATTATTAGGTTGAATTTATATATAGGTATATTACTAAATTATTCTTAGTTATAGTTTCATTAAGATGAAATATTGATGAAATAGTAAACACATATTTTATTTATTTATTATGAATAAAGTAATTGATCTCATAAATTAAGGCTTGGTTTGGGGGAGTGGTGGCAGTTGGTAACCTGTTGAAATCAACTTGCTGAAATGATAAGTACTATTCTCAATAAGTACTTATGTGTTTGGGATTGCTGTTTTGGTAACTGCTGAAACGTGAAAATAAGTGTTTGACAAATGCGGTTGTGGTTGCTGAAAAGAAATAAAATGACTAAAAAATCCATTGATTTAATAAACTATTAATTTTTGTATAAATAATTAAAAATATATTATTAGTCACATAAATTTAAACTTATAAATAAGAAAATATTAAATTCAAATAAGAAAATATAAATAAAATAAATTTAGTAAATAAAATATTTCATAAAAATATATTATCAGTCATATAAATTTAAATTATAAACATTAAAATATTAAATTAAAATAAGAAAAATATAAATAAAATAAATTTAGTAAATAAAATATTTCATAAAAATATATTATTAGTTGGGGAGGAGTTTACCTGGATGGGAACGAGTCGGAGAGACACAGGAGTTAAATTTCCTTCTATTAATTAAGCAAGGGTATAATGTAAAATATTAATTATTATAAGGTTAATATTGGAGACTAAAATTCCTACCGTATAAGCAGTTTCCTACCGCAGCTCTCTTTCTGCTTATCTATTTCTGCAGTGCCACTGCAGTTTCCTCCAATCTGCAGTTATTCGACCGCAGATCCAAACGTGTGATTGCATTTGAAAACTGCGGTAGATAAGTACTTATCCCCACCGCACCGCAGATCGAAACGCAACCTAAAGTAAGAAGATACATAAACAATTGTGTGAGTGCTTAATAGAGAATAAGTTTACTAAACTAACCCAATTATGAGGATCCCAAATTGAACATTCTTATGTATTTATGGATGTCCTCTTTATAATGGTTGTGTAATTGAACCTGAGAATTAAGATTACAAAAGTATCTCATATGAGAATTATTATGTCTTGATGATACTTATGACTTATTCTATTTAAAGTAGTGCGATCAATAGTACTTAAATTTAGTACAAACTATATGGAGATAATTGAGTAAGTTAATAAATGATTCATCATCCTAAAGTAATTAGGGAGATTGTTCTATTATTCTTAGTTAGTAATGATTTAAGAAATTCTCTGGTTAAAATAAATTGAGATTTGGAACAAGTTGCTTTCAAATATCAATTATAAATCAATTATTTATTAACTAGAATGGAAATGATTAAATTTAATAAAGTAAACCTGTCTACATCTAATTACAACATTTGATGAAGAAAGGATTGAATTATACATTATAATTAAGTATGGAAAAGTTACTTTGACATTCTTAATATTTAGATGGTCATAACATATTACTAGAAATCAATCTTACTTTATGATTATAAATTGTTTGATTATAGAATTAAAATAAATTAAAAGAAATTTAGTTTTCTTAATTCTAATTATAAACTAGAATTACAATTTATAATCATTGTCATCATATTAGCAACCTAATTGGTTACACATAAAGAGAAAACAAAAAATTATATTAGGAGCATAACAGGTCATATATAAAAAGAAATTAAAGAAAGAAAATTTAATTTTATTAAGTTTGATTTGATTATAAAGTTTAAGAAACTTCAAGGACCAAATATTAGATATTTAATTTTATTAATATTAAATTCTAATAATAATTAGAGTTATAATTAAATTATGATTAAGATTTTAATTTAATTAAGCCTAAAAGAAACTTAGTGTTTCTCTACAAAAGGGAAAGATATAAGGTAGTTAATAGTCTTATTAATCTCTCTCAATTGTTAAGTTCTCCTTTCTCAACTATGTGAATAATGTTAGATGTTGGACATTTAAATAACTTATAATTAACAAGTTTATTATAGAAGAAAAAGTTTTGAAGAACACCTGAACCAAGTTTATCTTAAATCCTTTGACTTCCTTATTCATGTTTCAAGTTATTATATTAAGGAGATATGATGAGAAATTACAAAAATTATTTTGTTGCATCTTGATCCCCTTTGATTTTCCAACAGTGTTATTAGATCCTCCTTTAATTTTTAACTTGAATAAGTTGCTTGATTGTTTGTTATTGATTTGATAAAAACATTTAAGGCTAATGCTAATGCAAAAGTTACATGATTTTAATTATAGTTTAATTTTGTTCTTTATGGAATACACCAACACATGCTACATAATTTTAGTTTATAGATAAACTTGATGATTATTGTTTATGGAAATCATCTATTAATTGAATCCAATTTTTTTTCTAAAACACCTAAATTACATATCACTAGCTTTTGAAGTTTATGGAAAACTTGTTTGAAGATTAATTCATGGTATTGGGTTCTTTATGAAAAACTTAATTATATATGAACTTTGGCTATCAAAAATGAAAATTGCTTAATAGACAATTATTTTATTTCTTAATGATTAATTTTAATCATTTGTGGAGGTATTGGGACCATCACTAGTGGCTTTGCTTGCCACTGGTGAATCCACTACTGTTGCCTTTAACAACAGAGCTAGTGGCAATGGTCACTATTGGTAAGGGTGAAATAAACACCCAACAAATTCTTTTTATTGGTTTAATGAAAAAGAAACCCAAATCTAGAAACATATAGCAAAAGACATAAGAATGAACCTCTCAAATAGAAAAGGTGTTTGTCTCAAGATATGCTATATTTTTAGAAAGGTAATTTATTTTTAAGGAAAGTAGTGAGAATGAGATAAAACTTAAAGAAGTTTAAGAATAAAAAATGCACATTCAAATAGAACAAGAACCTCAAGTTGATACATATGATGTAAAATCAAAAGTTCAAGAGACACTTAGTTAATGTCCAATAGTAGGATATATCATCCCTCCACTAAATTTGATCTACATATTGAAAAAGGGAAAGACAATAAATTGTTCATAGATTATGAGACTACAATTTTATAACAAAGCAAATTATGTTATTGATTTTTTTAAAATGACATGAAGCCATAAGATTTGAAATAGATTTAATATATATTAACTAAGTAGGGACTTTAGTATATGCATTTGATAGATTGTCCCAATTAGAGTTTTTAAGAGAAAAACTAACATAAGTGGTAATTTATATACATACAAAACAAGCTAAGGACTAAGGGTTAGAAACAAAAACAACAAAAACAAAGATTTGATTTTAATAAAACCTATTTGCCAATAACAATGCTTAAGTTCATAAGAATTTTATTGGTTATGTATACCAAGATAATAAAATATGCTTGATAGATGTCAAAATGATATTTCTCATTGGAAATTTTCTTAAAAATGTATATATGACACAATATGAAGGTTTTGAATTCAAGAGGTTTCCTAATCAAGTATACAAGTCATAAAAATCTATTTATAAACTTAAGCAAGCACTATAGAGTTGAAATAACTATTTTGATGAGACAATTAAAAAGCTTATAAAAAATTTAGATGAACCTTATATTTATTATAAAAAAAGGATAGTGCGAGTATAGTCATTCTAATGTTATATATGGATGGCATATTTTTTATTGGAAACTATATATTGATGCTTCAATCTATAAATATTTGATTGTCCAAGAAATTCTCTAAAAAATAAGGGAGAAGTAGCACATATTCTAGGAATAAAGATCTATAGAGACATAGATTAAAAAGATTGCTTAGTTTATTGCAACCTGTATACATAAACAAAGTGTTAAGAGGTTTAGTATGGAGAATTATGAAAGGAGATGCTTACACATGTTATATGGGATTTCTCTCTCAAAGAATGTATGTTTAAAGACATAAAAAGAGAGAGATAAAATGGATTATTTTCCATATAGTTTCACAATTGGATCAATTATGTATATAGTGTTATGTACAATATTTTCTTGGTATATGAAGGAGTTAAATTAAGAGTTCAGGATATTCATATGCAAGTTTTCATTTTGATTATAATGATGGAATATCATAGTTAGAGTACATCATTACTTTAACTAGTGGTGCATTAAGTTCGAGAAGTTTTAAATAAGAAAGCTATTGTTTATTCTACTACTAAGACATAGTACATTTCAGTGTCAAAGATGATAAAGATAGTTGTTTGAATTAAGAAGTTCATCACTAAGAATGGTTCCTAATATCATTAAGGCCCTGTTTCGTTGCAGGGTTAGTAATGGAACGGAATGGAATGTAACACACTTCCATCATTTGGTTGAGGATTTCATAATGAACTGGGACAGAATGGGATGGAAGCGGAGGGTTTTATGTTAAGTTCCATTCCATCCTAAACAGTGAAAATAAGAAACCTCTTATTTGGGAGGTTTAGGATGGAACGTAAACTAAATACATACTACCTAATATACCCTCAATAATTTTTCTTAATATCAATTATTTCTTCTCTCTCAGTTCTTAAACTTCTTCGTAAAAGAAGATGCCTGTGTCCTCCATCTCCAAACCATTGATTTTCACCCATCTCCCTTCCACTGTAAGTCTCTCCTCACTCTATCTACGAAGGGGATGAGTGAGTAAGTGTTGTGGGTTTTGATTTTGGTTTATTACATACTGATTTGGCACGTGAAGTTACTGCAGATGCTTTATATGAACAAGAAAATGGGTGGTTGTATGTGGAGAAGCCAGAAAATTGTAGTGAGGGCAGATCTAAAGAAGATATGTTGGGCCCCGTTTCCAGAGTCCAACTCAGAGGTCATATTACAAAACGTGGGCTTATTACCTTGTAGGGTTATTTTAAAGAACCCTTATTCGCCAACTATTTGGAATCACATAACGTGGGCGTAATCCAATGACAAACACCTTAACCATTATTAATTCATCTTCATACTTTTATACCATAACATATCTTACTTATATGTCACCACAATTCCT
>JANQBM010014574.1:0-12086 GCA_025594535.1 Erythroxylum domingense | reverse complement strand
TGACTGCCGCCTGACTGCGGACTTTTACCCTGCACAATCATTTAGTGCAATTCATTGCACATACATTAATAATTTGCACAATTATAAGCATTTATTGATGCAAAATATGTACGATGCATGTTCATGACTATCCCGGTTTCAATCAAAAATTAAATCCTTAATTAGTCACTCACTTAGGGTTTAATCCAATAATTCCTAAAAATCTCATAAAAATCACAATTTAGTACGGAGAGGTAGAGGATTGTTTGATAAGTCCAACGCTTCAAAAATGGGGTCAATCGGAGGTCGGATGCAAAAGTTATAAACAATTGAATGTAAAAGAGAATTACAAAAATGCCCCTCACTTTAACTCGCTCCCAAATTTCCAAATTAATCAAAATAATTCACTAAGTCTCATGGAGAGGTAGATAAGGGACTTAGGAATCCGACGCTTCGAGAATCAGGTCAATCGGAGGTCAGACGGCCCAGTTATAAACAAAAGAGTAGAGAGGGGTCGGATTTGGGGAGGAAAAAGACAACCCTCCCCAAAACGGCAGCGTCGCGGGCTCGCACCCTCGCGACTGCCTTGCGGTCGCGAGGAGCGCCCTCGAACCTCGGAGTCGCAAAAATCAAAGAAGAGAGAACAAGGTGTAGAAGATTGGAAGAAGGTGAGCAAAAATCACAGAAGAGCAAAAGAGAGGAGAGGTTTCGAATGGGAGAACATTTTCTTTCGAAGAACACTTAAATGCTTTAATAAGAAGAAACAAGGAAGTAGTCGTGAAAAACTATCATAAAAGAATACTTATTAATGAATTAATAAGGTGGTGGACATGTAGGACACATGTCACACTCTCATTGGCTCTCTTCTTTTTCTTCCCAAATCAATTCCAATTTCTCTCCAAAATTCCAATGGCTCAATTCAAAAATTATTAATTTTATATGCCTAAGTTTCTAGTGCCATTGGACAGTCAATTTCACTACTGGTAAACTCCTATTCAGTCACTTGACAGTTTTTCGGGTCCGAAAATGACTCCGAAAAATTCCTATAATTCTCTAAAAATTAGAAAACCCCAATAATCCTCTCCAGTACAAATTCTCATTCACACAAAAATACATTTTCAAGATTCACAGTTATTCACAATTATACCGGAAAAATGTCATGAATGCATGTATAGATATTTTTCATGTGCAAAAATCACTGTTCACAAATGCATGAGCATGAGATGTGTTTTTCTAATTTCTCTGATTGATCTCCCGTGTACCAATTTCTTTGGTTCAACCCGTTATATGGACACGAGATGTTACATACATAATGTCGTAGGTACTCCTCTAACAAACCGTTGATTCTTTCTATTTGGCCATCAGTCTGTGGGTGATTTGTCGTTGAAAACTTCAAATCGTAACCCATCATATTGAAGAGGGATGTCCAAAATTGATCTGTAAATTTAGTGTCTCGGTCGCTCATAATATCCGTAGGAACTTCAAAATACTTGATCACGTTCTTGTAGAACAACTCAGTCGTAACATCCGAGGGACAAGTCACATAAGTTAGCACGAAGATCGCATACTTGGAGAATCTATCAACCAACACCATGATTGATGCCATGTTGTCAACCTTTGGAAACCCACTAATGAAATCCATTGAAACCGATATCCACGGTCTCTCGAGGATGGATAAGGGTTGTAGCAAACCGGCTTCCTTCTTTCTTTCCAGTTTATCCAACTGACACACAAGACACGTCTTGACGTAACATTCCACGTCATTCTCCATCTTCGGCCAAAAGTAGGAACGAGATAGGAGCGCTAGCATCCGTTGAACTCCTGAATGACCAGCCTACTGCGAGTCATGCGTCTCCTTTAACAACTGTTTCCACAATCCACCAAAGCTCGGCACATAAACTTGACTACTCTTAGTCATCAAAAGCCCATCATCGTCAAGCCAAAACCTGCGTACAACACCTTCCTTAACTTGAGAAATCAACTTACAGTATATGGTGTCTAGTGGAGCTGCCACCTTGATTTGCTCCAACAGGTTTGACTCCACCCTCGTGACCGAATAAAGGGCCGCAAATACCTCCTTTTTGCTCAAGGCATCTGCCACGTTGTTGTGCCTCCCCAATTTATGCCCCCACACGAAGTCATACTCAGCAAGAAACTCCTGCCACCAAGTTTGTTTTGCGGACAACTTCTTTTGGATCCTGAAAAATGTGTTAGCTACATTATCCGTTCGGACAACAAACCTGGTTTCCAATAAATATACTCTCCACGTCTCAAGGTAATGCACCATCACAAGCATCTCCTTCTCGTGTGTTAGTAACGCTACTCCGCACCATTGAGCTTTGGCTCTCAAATGCTACCGGATGACCCTCCTATACAAGGACTCCACCAATGGCTTTGTCCGACGCATCAGTATGTACCTCGAACGGAAGATCAAACACTGGCAGCTTTAGCACATGTTTGGTTGAAATAGCGGCTTTAAGTTTCTCGAATGCCTCTGCACATGCACTCGACCAACACCACTCTTGCTTCTTCTTAGCAAGTCCGTTAATGGCACCACGTTCTTGGAGTATCCCACAATGAACTGTCTATAGTAGTTCGCCAAGTAAAGAAAACTCCGCAATTCTCGTACTATCGTGGGGGCCTGCCACTCAACTATCGCTTTCACTTTTCTCGAATCCATTTTGACCTGACCCCTGCTCACTACGTGACCCAAGAATCTGATCTCCAACTGAGCAAACTCACACTTCTCCATCTTCACGTAGAGCTTGTGCTTCCTCAGTTTTTCGAAGACTCGCCTTAAGTGTTCCACATGGTCTGCCATATTAGCACTATATACCACAATATCGTCTAAGTAGACGACTACGAACTCATCCAAGAACTCGTACAACACATCATTCATAAGGTTCTAAAATGTAGTAGGGGCATTAGTTAATCCAAACGGCATAACTAAAAATTCGTAGGACTCATATAGAGTTACGCATGTTGTCTTCTGCTCATCACCCTTAGCTATCCGCACTTGCCAATACCCACTCTGAAGATCTAACTTAGTGAACACCTCAGCCCTTGACAACCTATCCATCAAATCCTGAACCAAAGGTACAGGATACTTGTTTTTTATCGTTACCTTATTCAACGTTCGATAGTCCAAATACATCCGAAGTGTACCGTCTTGCTTCTTTTGAAACAGGGCACCGTATGGAGCTTTAGATGGTTGGATGAACCCTGCCTCCAAGAACTCACCAAGTTATTTCTGAAGTTCCGGCAATTCCATCGGGGACATCCTACATGGGGCAAGTGCAGGTGAGATGGCTCCAAGAACCAACTCGATCATGTGATCTACCTCATAACGAGGGGTAAGAGTCTTCGGTAACTCTTTTGGCATCACCTACCGAAACTCCCTCAACAAACTTGCAACTGCATCAGGGACTTCTACCACGTGGTCTTCACTGATCTTCCACACCATACCTTTCTTCAACCCTTTCTCGATGCTCATGGCCGAAACATGTCCTACTAAAGTTGTAGCATTCGTCGTTCCACCATCGAACCTACAACAATTCACGTAAAAGGAATTTTGATCTTGCATTAGCATCATACCTCCCAAACTCGGATACAACACCACCTTTGCTGCTTTAAGACCAATATCATCTCGAAATCTTCCAATGGTATGATAATGAAATCCATCTTGGCACACTAACTTCCAATTTTGACTGGAACATTGTAAGCAATTCTTGCAACTGCTTGTGCCTTCTTTGTAGGAGTTTTAATCTTCATCGGGCCATTGGACACCCTTATGCCTAACTTTCGAACCATCTTTTTCCCTAGGAAACTGTAGGTCGCACCCGTATTCACCATCACGGTCACGTCTTTCTCCCCAACCTGTACACCCATGTACATTAGTCTATCAAAGGGAACCGACTCAGTACTAATCACATTAAGCAAGGCGATCAGATTTAGCGCCGCTTCTTCTGAAGATTCACCGTCTTCTTCGGCAATTAGGGCATTCAAATTCTCTTTCCTCGGGCGCTCTCTGACAAAGTGTGGACCTCCGCACAAGTAACAAGCAACCTTGCTCTTTTTCGAGGATGTCTCCCCGTTCTTTGAACCTCCATTCTACTTGCCCTTGCCTTTGAAATCCCCCTTCTTGGAGTCTTTCTTTTTCTTCCCCTCGGTCTTCTCCTGTTAAGCGTGGTCTTTGCCCTTAGAAGAATTTGAGGAGTTTGCCTTAAAGTCTTTTGCCATTCGAAAATCCACCAAGGCATTAGCAGTCGCGATTGCACTAACCACGTCCTTCACGTTTTGCCTCCGTAACTCCATTTGAGCCCACCGTTGTAGCCCGGATAGGAAATTGAAGAACTTGTCCTCATATGACATATTCTCAATATCCAGCATTAGAGAACTAAAAGATTTCACATAATCTCTTACTGATCCATCCTGCTTGAGCTTCTTCAAGGCATCTCTCGCGAGCCAAGAAGTATTTATGGGAAGGAACTGATCCTTGAGCTCCTTCTTCATCTGTAACCACGATTCCATGGGAGTACCGGCACTGATCTCCATAGAGGTCCTCGTCCTCCACCAGATCTTGGCATCCCCATCCAAGTACATGGCCGTCACATTGACCTTCTCAACATCGGGTACCCTAGCAGCCGCAAAGTACTGCTCCATATCTCACAAGAAAATCTCCAACACCTTAGCATCCTGCACGTCTTCGAACACCCTAGGTTCACGTACCTTCACAGAGGAAAGTTGTGGTGTGGAGTTCTCAACCCACTTGACATCTAGAATTGCATCAGCACGCCTCAGTATAGTAATCTCTAGTTGGGTTTCCTCCTGTGCCTTCATCATATCCACCACTGTTGTTGCAACTGTTGGATTCGAGCCTCCAACATCTCGAACCAAGTATTGTGAGATGTGACCTCTTCCTCCCCTTGAGGAATTGGCCCAATGAGTGCTTCCACTCTAGACACTCGTTCTGTCAACTTGCCTACTGCCATCTTAAAATTCTGATACCAGTTGATATAAAGATCATTTTGGGACTCGAACTTTCATCAAATTCTATCGCCGACACCCTTTGCACGGCAGTCTCACTAAGTTTTGCTTTAGTAAGACTCAGCCTTCAACGACCCTCGAAGTGTTTCGCTCGCACCCTTGAAGAAACAATGGATAAGAAAGAAATAAAAAAAGATAGGCAACAAAGGAACAACAGAGATACAGCTAAACCAAATTTTATATTACTTTCCCTCAACAGAATACAAGGAATGCTCTCTCTCTAAATGAGTTGAGAGCAAAGCTCGAATGAGCTATATATAGGCATCCTGACTTGGAAGTCAAGTTACATTCAGAATCTCACTAAAACTGAACTGCCTAAGATCGTGCTAAGATCACTTCTATCTCTATCAGATTATATCACGTGGACCAATTAGATGACACCCCCATCTAAATAGGACTCTAACTGATAAATAGAATCTACAAAATAACAGAAAGATAGAGTTTACATTCAATTAGGAAACTAGCATCCTTATCCTCGAAGATCTCTGTTACCTTCAAATGTTGTGTTCCACTGTAACTCTAACTCCTCGTCATCTCCACATCATCCAATATCTCCCCACGATCTTTATCCACTGATGATGTAATGTGATCTCGCCGAATTCCATATAGCACACTGGCCTAATCCAATGCTTCCCACAACAAGTTCGTTAGTCGTGGTCCATCCATCCGAGCATAGTCTAAGTATTTAGTCCCTCAAGTCCTTAGTTTGGGCCGAGTCAATCTTTACTAGGTCCGATACTCTACCAAAATTCGTACCAAGTCTGATCACACACGCCCATGTTTACCTTAGTGTTTTCGCATGCCTCCCTCATGCGTGTAATCCAGCTAACCTCCCCCTAAGGCTCCTCATTAGAGGTCGCTGAGAAGTGCTCTGAAGGTTAAGGGTCTAACAGATGGGATCCTACTAATTAAACTATTGATGCAAGTGACGAATGGTGGGAAAAGAAATTGAAGGTAAGCATTTAAGCTTTAGATTTATAATGTTCTAATGTTACTTGTTAGTTTAATAACTTAAACAATATTATTGTAGGAAAACCCCGAGGCTGCCAAATTTCGAGCTAAAGGTTTGAAACATATTGAACAGCTGAATATTTTATTTAAAGATGTTGTAGCTACAGGGGAAGGAGCTTGGGCACCTTCTTCAGGTTTTGTACCAAATGATGCTTATGTGCCGTTTAGAGCAAGCCTAGTTGATACCGTTCTTGATGATAACTTGTCAATCAAGAAATTGAAAATATTAATAATGAGATTGGTTCATCAATTCCAACTATAGGAACTTCTACAAAAGGAAAGGATAAAAAAAGAAAGAAACATGATACTAGAATAGGGGCAACAAAAAGGTTATGTAAACATTTGTACCGAATATGTGATGTAGTAGAGAGTAGAACTTCAATAAGCTCTATTAAAAGAGATGAACTTGGTTGTAGCATTTCTGAGGTGATGGACATCTTACGAAGTATAAATGAAATAAAAAAGGGAGGTGAACTTTTTTATGTTAGCTACCAAATTATTTTTGAAGAAGGAAAATAAAGAGATGTTTGTTGCGTTTAAGGATGTTGATCTTCAAATCAAATGGCGTAAGAAAATGAAATAGTTGTGATTTTTGTAATAAATTAGACATGCATTTGGTTACTAATATTGGACTACTTGTAATGTGTTGTATTAGGATTCGCTACTTGTAATGTGTTGTATTGGATTTCTATTTGGTTAATTTTGTTGTATTGAATTAAATTATACTTTATTATTATTGTGTTACGATTATTATTATATTACCTTGTTATACAATAAGCTTATTATTTATTTATTTTATATATTTTGATACAGATGTCATCTTCTGATAAAGTTTCTGACAATAATAATGAATATGATGAAGAGATTGAAGGAGAAATTTTGCATATGGTTCAAACTGGAATAACACTAACCATAGACCATTATATTAAATATTATATTAAAAAATCATATAGAACATCCCCTTATACTGGATGGATGTTTGTAATGGAGATGCTTAATGGCCATAGAGATAGATGTCATCAACAATTTAGAATGAAGAAGGATGTTTTTATCAAATTATGTAAATTGTTGAATGAGTCATATTGATTAAAGAAAGGTACAGAAGTAACAATAGAAGATGTTGTAGCTATGTTTTTTATCACTTTAGGTTATGGACTTTGCAATAGAATGGTTCAAGAAACAATTTCTAGATGGTTTGAAATAGTATTAGAGGTTGTTTCACGTATGTCGATTGATTTCATAAAACTAAAAGATCCAACTTTTAGAGAAATTCCAAGCAAAATTAAAGATGATAGAAGGTGTTGGCCTTATTTTAAAGACTACATTGGAGCAATTGATGGAATACATATACCAATTGTAGTTCCAAGGTCCAATCAAATAAAATATATTGGGAGAAAAGGCATTCCTATGCAAAATGTAATGATTGTATGTGATTTTGATATGTGTTTTATTTTTTCTTAGGCCGGTTAGGAAGGCACAACACATGATGCTTGAATTTTTATGGAGGCTTTGTGTAATAATAAATTACACTTTCCTCATCCGCATAGAAGTTTGTGACGGATAACTTTATACTTTTTTATTTATTCTTAATAATTCAGTACTTATTTATTTATTTATTTTAATTTGGAATGTAGGAAAATATTATTTAGTAGATGTAGGATATCCTTACATGCAAGATTATTTAGGACCATACAAAGGTGAGAGGTATCATCTTCTTGATTTTCGACGTGCTGGTCTTCCAAGAGGGAAGAAAGAAATATTTATTCATGCACATTCTTCTTTAAGATGCACAATCGAAAGAACATTTGACATTTGAAAAAATAGGTAGAAAATTTTATGTCAAATGCCCAGCTTTTCTTTTCCAAAGCAAGTCAAAATTGTAATTGCTTCAATTGCCATTCATAATTTTGTAAGGTCAAATACTCAAAAGGATAAAGAGTTTTCTCCGTATGATAAAGATGATGAATTACTTCCTACAAAAAAAGAAATCAATGAAAAAATGAAGATGTTGAAGAAAATCATTTAGACGAGACATAAAATAATGAGATGAATGATGTCAGGGAACATATTGCAAATCTTCTTGTACTACAATAAAGTACATAATTTATTATGTATTTAACTATTTACTCAACTTGAATATTTATTTTGGGATTATAATATTATTTAGCTATTTTATATGTTTTAATATTTATTTTTCATATTAATTTTATTTCCTACAAAAAAATGAGACATCTTTTTAAATAATTTCCTACAAGATGATTATCTAAAATTTCCTAAAAGATCGTTATGAAATATAAACATAATATATTGTGCTTTGCATATTGTTTAATATATTTTAAATATTGTTTATATGCATAAATAATTGTTATTACAAAATAAAATATAGTTAAAATTAATAAAAGTGCTTTTTATTTTTATGTTACCAAACAGTCTACTATATGAATCTCTTTCAAAAATGTTGTTTTTTAAATTGACAGCCAAACAATCAACTGGTTTCTTAGAAAAGCTCTTCTCAAAAAAGCTCTACTGAAAACAGCTCTACTAATATAAGCCAATCAAAATAGGCACTTAATCATGTATTTGGTGACTCCCACTATGTTTTTATTAATCTTTCTAGTGGGCTAAGAACTCATTCAAATATAATTGATTTTGATTTTCCTTAACAAACCAAGTAAACTCAAATTAGGTAGAAAGTAACTTTATCAATCACATGTCATGTGACTCATAGATCCGTTATTTAACAACTTTTACTAAAACACATCTTATATGTTATTCCTAACTCTGCCTTTAAATTCACGTGATCATGAGTTTGCTCATCCAAATCACACAAATTTAGTTAAGTAGAATTCTCTGTCATAAGATTAAACACATTCAGATTAAAACGACTTTGAGTTTGCTCAACAAGCCTAATAATAAATAGAATTCTGATTTGTTTTTATAACAATGGAAGGCAACAATCATGTTCGCAAAGTGTACTTATTGATTCATAAATGAATTAAATTCATATTCTAAATATAATTTTAATTTGATTTGAAAACAATTATCAAATCCAATTGGAAACTATTTCCAATTATCTGGACTCCTTTAACAAAATTTAATTGAAAATCATTTTCATTGCATTATACTTCTTATTATAATTTAGAAAAACTCAATTTTCAAAATTATAAAAGTAACATATTCTAATCCAATTAGAAAAGTATTTCTAATTTAACTAGAAATCACTATTTCTACTTTCATTACAAATTACTTTTCCTTAATTAAAAAACTATTTTCTAATATTCAAATGAAACTACTTTAAAAATTAAATTAAAATTTTAAATTTAATTATGAAATTTCTTTATAGTATTTATATAGAGATCGATTTCTTAATTAATTAGAAAATATTTTTTAATAAGTTAAAAAACTATTTTCAACAATATTAAATAAAATTTTTCTTAATTAATAAATGAAAAGAAATTTCAAAATTTATTCAAGAAAAATATTTTTAATAGATTAAAAAACTTATTATTCATAAATAAGCATCAATTTCTAAATAAATTGAATAATAATTATTTAAACAAATAAAACCATAAATTTAATTAAGAAATATATTTTTTAATTACTCAAGACAACAATTTTCTTAATTTTAAGGAGTCTAATTAATTTCAATTTAATTATAATTAATTAATTCTAATTTTAGAAATTAATTTTTTAAAATTAATTAAGAATCAATATAATTATTAATCTTAATCAAATTAAAAAATAATTATCTTAATTTTGGAATTGAATTTTAATTTTAAAATCTTGTTTGGAGTAAAATTTATTAAGATTATATTAATCTTAAAGTCAAACAAGCCTTAAACTAGGTTTGGAAAGCCTTATTCCAATACCCAGACATGCTTATTCTAGTATTAAGACACACTATCCTTTTTGCCAAACATCTCCTATTCTAGGGTTAGAATAGGTTATTCATGTGTCCAAACATACTATTGCCTAAATCTATACCCAAACACTCCTCTTCTTCCTCTTTAAGAAAACTCAAAGAAGCTCAAACCTAGCCGGTACTTCCTCCAAGCTGCCGCCGCAACCATAGACCACCACCAACAACCCACGTCGTCGCTAACAGCAGCTGTCTTTGCCGGAGATTCTGCCGCCGTATGAAGCAGGAGACACCACCACCAAGTCACTTGCTGCAGGAAACGCATCTGCCACATCTTCTCACGTGTTCCGCCGTCCTTGCCAGCGAAGCCGTACCCTCCACCAGCTTCTCCTTGCATCGTCGCACTTTTTCCCGTTGCTTGCAATGCTGCAAATCGTCACCACCAGTTTCTGGCAGCAACAACAGCAGAACGATGCTTCTACAAGCTGCTACAACCTTGGTTCTTCGACCAGCAGTAGTGGCTTTTCTTCTTATTCCAATTGCCAACAGTTGGCGACTACACCAACAATACCACAAAACCATACCACAACCTTCCCAACAACCACAAAAACACAATTAAAAAAATCCAGCCAATCCCAAATAGCGTCAGCCAGCAGGATACGCTAGTGACAGCCTTAGAAATTTGCCTTGTAGTCTTCTCTCTTCTCCGGTAGCTACAGATTGTGTGCTTGAGTTTCCAAAACCTAGATTCTATTTTGGTTGAACTTGTCATACACAATAAAAGCACCATCTTTACATTAGGTATTTTGAGTTAGTCGGACTAATCTTATGTCCTTAAAACTTCACCTTAAAAATCTTAAAGGATGTAAATCTAGAACCTTAAGATCTCTCAGGTTCGTACATAACCTGTACACTTTTGCGCATAAGGAGCCATCACATATTTGATTGGTCAACTGATGATTGATCGCTGGCCTCACTCAGCATCAGGTTTCCAACAGCCTCTGATTTCTTAGTAGCTTCAACTCCCACACTGTCGCTGGAAGCGAGACGTCCGTAATTGATCCGATCAATGAGCTTTACCCAGAGAGCTAGAGGATCATCAATAGGACAAATTTCTTATTTCTCCTCCTTTGGCGTGACTCGAACTCAAAATCTCATGTAAAAGAGAGCCTTAAGTGAGAAGCTAAAGTCATTAGGTCAATTCTTTGTTGTCAAAAAGTACCATCCTTCTTAACTTGATACGAGGATGCTATAATGTCATTATAGAAATTTTCCAATAGTTGTTTCCCAGCCATAAACTAACTCGTTTTTTTGGGTTTCGATTGTATTGGATGTTTTTTCATATTATTAATCAGGTGAAGATCTGATTTTAGGGTTTGTGTGGGAACGTTAATCTTAACTTTTCAGAATTAACAATTTAGGATTTATTATTCTAGTTCTATAATATTAATAACAATTAAACAATTTAATCATATCATAGAAGCAAAGTTGGCTTTGATATACTTTTTAAAAATCAAGACGAGATTAGATCTCAATCGTAATGAAATAATTACAAAATTTTTTTGGCGTTGGTATAGATTCTTGTTTGAGAAAGTAATCTTTTTTTCTAAAATTTATATTATTCATTTTTTGAATAATTAAGAAAGTAAAAACATTTTCAGGGAAAATAGTAGTACTTTACTTAAATTGTAAATCCTATCACCCTTAATATTTAGAATACTTTCCTTCGGAATTTAATCTAAAAAATATGTTAATCAATTCAACCATTCATTATCTCTCAACTTTACTACAATTCTTTTATAATAATAAAGAATTTAATAATAATAATAATAATAATAAATGTAATTAATACAATTAATAATAATAAGAATAATAATAAGAAGAAAATTAATAATAATAATAATAAAATTAATAAGAATAATAAAACTAATAATAATAATAATAATAATAATTAATAATTAATAATTAATAATTAATAATAATAATACTATTATTATTATTGTTAATTTTTTAATAATAATGATGATGATAATAATAATAATAATAATAATAATAATAATAGTAATAATAATAATAATAATATATTAATAATATATTATTATTATTATTATTACTATTATTATTATTATTAATTTTTAATAATAATTATTATTATTAGTTCTATTATTATTATTATTATTATTATTATTAT
>JANQBM010014548.1:0-12086 GCA_025594535.1 Erythroxylum domingense | reverse complement strand
ATGTGGTGTGGTAATTTACCACACCTGGACCCGTTTCTCTGGTCCGACCCGTTCTCTGGAAACGGGATGTTACATTATGGGACAATGCTGTAATATTGATTGTGTACCCATTGATAGCTTTGTGATGCCTACAGAACTGGATTTGTTTGCTCCTAATAGTCTGCATATCTTCCATGAATGTCATACCCAGCGTATACACAATATTAAAACATGTATAACTACCAAATGTATAATAGAAAACTTGATCATATCCTATATCCAAATGTATAATATAAATTTTCATGGAAACCAATTACCGTCAACACGCTATTCAACCCAATAATCAAACTCATTTAAAGAAGATAAAATTATTTACGTAAATGTAACATTGTTAAGGCAAAGGAATAAAGTGGATATGAAAACCTCATAAATTTAAATACAAAACGTAAAAGGGACCATGACTCTCATTACCTACTTCGGTCTTCAATCACAGCATATGTATGTTTCAAATCTCCAAAAACCTTACCGCCCATTCACACTCAGATTACCAAGAAGGCACAAGCGATGGTGCATCTAGGGATTGGAGTGAAGGCATAACCGAGGGAAGAAAAATAGGGTGAAACATCTGTTCATCAATGATTTTAGGGTTATTTATGACAAACATCTGTAGAAGAAGAAGAGGGAAGCGTTTTTCATTTTTTAAGTCAGATTTTTAAGCAATTATTTAATTTTTTTGTTAAAATCCACCTGGCGTCTATACTAAATAATGTATATTAACGTGGCATGTAAACACTAAACGAGTTGCATTTAATAGCGCGTGTAAACACGCCCTAATTTTCGTCCAAAAAAGTCTTTAATTGAGCAGATATGTGAAATGGTAACTCTTAAATGAGCTAATTTGGAGTTAATGTTCTAAATTGATCAAACTCAAAAAAATTAAGCCCCAATTTGGGCTTTTAGCCCAAAAGAAGCTTTATATTATATATATATAATTTGATTATGAGGTCCATAAGATGCATACTTTATTTATATGTTTGATATATATATATATATATATATATATATATATATATATATATATACATATTGGATGCATGATTGTATGTTTTATATACATAATATTTTACATGCAATTTTATGTTTGATGAGAAGAACAAAATTAAATCCCTCGTTAAAATATTAAGTACATCTTGAGAACGTGATTATTGCCTTCTATTGTTATAAGAATAAACCAGAGTTCTGTTTATTGTAGGCTTGTTGAGTAAATTCAAGGTCGTTTTAACCCGAATATGTTTAGTCTTATGACATTGGTTTCTACTTAACTAAATGTGTGTAATTTGGATGACCAAACTCATGATCACATGAATTTAGAGGTAGGGTTAGGAATAATATATATGATATGTTTTGACAAGAGTTGTTACTTAACGGATCTAGGAGTCATATAAGATGTGATTGATAAAGTTGTTATAATAAAGTTGTTATCTACCTAATTGAAGTTTAGTTAGTTTATTGAGCAAACTCAAGATCAACTATATTTGAATTAGATCTTAGCCCATCAAAAAGAATAGAGTAATCTTTCCGAATAGTAGTGAGGGCTATTATTTTGAATAAAATAGTGGGAGTAATCAAATGTATGATTAAAGTTCTAATCTTATTTGGCAGTCATGGCATATAATTGATTACTTGCTTTCTTACATTTATTTTGTTATGAGTGAAACTTACCTTGTTTAGTATAGTTGATGCTAAGTTAGTGAACCAAATTTCTTAGACATAGGTTATGTTTGAGAAGAGTTCTCAAAGTTAGATAGAAAATTGTATGCCTATTATGCAATTTTGCTATAATCCCTATTAAGGATATGGCGATAAAGTTGTAGAGATAGGTCAAAATCATATAGATGAAAAAATGTATTGACATTTTAAGTTGACTAATGTCTCGTAAACTTTGATGACAACATATAAGATGTATGTCAACACCATGATAGCAAAATGCAAAGGATTGCATGGAGTAGGGCTCAAAAGTTATAGTACCTTGTTGGAATAATTTCATTTAATTTAGCCCACTATAAGCATAATTTTAGACTAAAATTAAAGGTTTTGTTATATAATGATAATAGTTATCATTAGAAGAAAATGAATGATTGCATTATTTTTCTTGTCTATATGTAATATGATAGAGATCATATGAATTTCTAGTTCATGCTTATATGTATTTAATACTGAATTTCGCTTCAACATTATTGTAATGTTCAAAGCATGATAAGAAATAGATTGTTAAGTAAAAGTAGTTGATCCAAGTTTATACAAATAGTTTTCATATGTATTGGATCAAAGAAGCTTTATAGTTAACATAAATGGCAAGAATAAAAAGTTAGATAACCGAGACAATCCTTTTATGCAATGTTGGTTAAATCAACAAAACGAGAATCATAAAGTTACATACAAGAATATGTGTATCCTTTTGATTATGAATTATGTGAAACTTGTCAAGTTGAAGAATAACCAAATCAACCTTTGGTGAAAGGATGATGATGGTACTGAATTGTTAAATCTTATACATATGATTTAGTGGATAGAACAACAATTCATAAAAGGATAATACTTATATTTCATTATATTACTAATGAATTTATGTGATATAGTCATACGTATTAAATGAAACAATGATTTAAAATTTTGAAAAGTTCAAATTATTTGAATCTAAGTAGAAATTAATCATTGAGAATGTTGAAGCACATCGATGAGACCCTTGTGGCAAGTTTTAAATTTTTAGTTATCTATAGGGAATAAGATTCTCTAGTAAATACCTTCATAAATAAATTCATAAGAGTATGGATTTATGTAACGAGTAAAATATAATATGAGATATTGTATGATGCAATATTATATCTTTTATAGCTATACTTAGTATTATAGCTTACCTTTTATAGTTCCAATTAAATCAATTAATAAGATTTCATATTATATATGAAATGCTAACTCTTTGAAAGACTCAAAGTTAATGATCCAAGGATGTGATGCTTAGTTGAAGCATATATATAATCCATTAAGTTTATAACTAAAATGGGTAATAAAGAGTTATTAAATATCCAAAAGGTTGGATATAATATTACAGACCTATTGAACAAAGTGTTTGTTTCAATGTATGCTTAGAGGAGAATGGTTCCTAAGATAAGTAATCAGAGTAAGATGAAATTTAAAAGTTTCAAATCTCATGATAATACATCTAATTGCATCTATTGCCTTTATTGATAAATTTGATGTATAGTTGAACGGTACGAGACGTTAAAAGATTCACTTTCATGATGAATACAAAGAGTTTGTTTTGAAGATGATTGTGAATTTATAATGTCTGTAAAAAGGTCAGTGGGAGTATGTAGAGACATATTGCTCACAGAGAATAACAATTTTTAACTTTCAATTGTTGAAAACATAATTGTCCAAGAACAACTTTTGTTGGAAATGAAACGTAACAATTTAATTCTGGGAATCAGAGAGAAAATCCTCTGCTCCACCAGATCAGATGCAATTTGCCCTAATCTAGCAATATTATGGAGAATCAACTATTAAAAAAGCATTGTGGCAAAGTAAAGAAAGAAAGAAGACAGTACTTGCCAATCAACAAACGCAACTGTGGCAGACTTTGGAAGGAGCGGACTCCATCGCATCCTTGCCCTCAGAAAACCATCTTGGTATATTGGAAGAATAACCATCGGGGAGAAGAAATATATTCAGAAATGGTTCTTTATGTAAGATCCATATTTAAAAGAAAGAAAAGACCAGATCCAACTTTACCTAAGGAGATCGAACTCTTTGTCTCAACATTGGTACCGAAACACACGCAACAAGAATGAAGGAGAAGTGACAAGGATCATCATCAACTTGAATTAGAGACTCCAACAATCTAGAAATCGAGGAAGAAACAAACACAATACTTAAACTTTACCTCAACAGAGAGAGGCAATAGAGGGAAGAACCTCGCGAGGCATACCCTAATTTGGTAGCTTCTAGAACCGAATACAGATAGGGAAAACGAATTTACCCCAGTTAGTCATTTTGTCTTGGGCTTACTATGGAGTCGTTTCACTTTGTTTCTATACGGGGTACTTTATTTGTAGGGTAAAGCTCACTCACCCTGTTCTCTATTTGTTAACTCTCTGAACTCTTACTTGTATTCCTCATTTTTTAATACATTTTTTTTAATTTTTCAAAAAAAAGATCTATAGAGATAGATTGTACGTTGTTAACTTATTCTACGTCCAAGTATATAGATAATGTACTAAAGATGTTTAGTATTTGAGATATCAGATACTTGTGAAGTATTAAAAATATCCATTACTCTATATGTGAGTTGATAATTGAGTTCAAGATGATAAGGATATAACTTTAGAAGTAAATCTTAATTAAAGTTTATTTATTTATAACAATATTATTTAGGATTGGAAAGGTTCCTATGTAGCAATGGTTGTTAATTGAGCCATAATACATTTTTATTTAGTGGAAATGATTAATTGGATCAACAAGTTCTTTAATGAACTTGATATAATTTCTTTGCATCGTTTAAGACAGTAATGTACTGTGGAACATTAGAGCCATTAGGCAAGCGAAATTAATTAAAGTCTCATAAACAATCCAAGTAGGTATTAGGCAATTTTTCTTAATTATTATGATAATTAAGATGGGAGTTGTAAAATTTAAGCAAGTGCTCACTATAGAGAATATTGTAGAATTCTCTCATTAAGCCACCGTTCTAGCAATAGGATAATCGTCATATGGTGATATAGCATGAGATACTTAATGATTGGCTTACTGTAAGTAGGAAATTGTTGGTTTATGCCCTACAACCAATCGCTTTGATTGTATTTTAGTGACAAATTATTTAAAGACATTATTTATCTTGTACATGTTTAAATGTATATTATAAGGTCGATGGAAAAATTGTACATTACAAATGAAATTATAATGAGATTATAATTATGAGATTCGTATTGTATTTATGTATTATCTCTAAATTATTTTTAGTCATTGTTTTATTAAGACTGGACATTAATAGAACGTAAAAAGACTAGCACACATTATGTTTTTTCTTATAAAGTAAGTAGTCGATCTCATAGGCTAAAGTATAGAGATACTTAAACAAATGTGTGGGTGTTTGTTAGAGAACAAGTTCACCGAACAGACTCGACATGAGAAATCCATTTGGAACATTACTTGTATGTCTATGGAATTCTCATTGTGATGATTGTTTAAGTGATCCTTTGACTTGAGGTCATCAAAGTTATCTTGTATAGGGATTGCTATGTTTTGATACTACTTATGACCTATTTAATCATAGGTCATCTAATCTGTAGTCATTGGATGTAGCATGAACTATATGAAGGTAGTTGTGTAATCAAGATAAGATTCATCACCCTAAAGTAATTAGGGAGAATGTTTCGTTGTTCTTGATTAGTATTGATTTGAGAATTCCTTGGCCAATATGGAATGAAATTTTGTAAATAGTTTACAAATGTCATTAATTTAATCCATAACTAATACAGAGAACTAATATGATTGGGCTCAAAATAAAATAGATATTAATTCTGTACTCTATGTCTAATATTGGAACATTGTATGATGAAAGGATAGAATTATACAAAAAAATCATGTATAGAATGGTTAGTTAAAATCACATTGACATTCCTAAATATTTGAGTGATTATGGCATATTGCTAGACGCCAATTTTGATTTATGATTATAAATTGCTTAATTGGAGAATTAAAAATAAATTAAAAGGAGTTTTAATTTATCTAATTCTAATTCTAATTATGAATTATAATTATAATTTGTAATCATTGCCAACATATTTAGGAACTTAATGGGTCTCACATATAGAATGGGTTAAAGAGAACAAAGTTAATTTAATCAAGTTGGACTTGATTATAAAGTTTTGAGAAATTTTATAATTAAATATTAGATATTTAATAAATAAAGATCAATATGAGATATTGAATCTTATATGGGCATAATTGATATTTAATTATAATTATTTGTAATTATAATTAAAGTTTAATTGAAATTGGCATTTTCAATTAAATTACCAAAACTTCCAGAACTTATTATAAATAGGCTTAAGCTCTATGGAGCTAACACTTCTTGCTTAATCCTCTCTGTAAGAGTATAAAATTCTCTCAACTCATTCTGTGAATACCGTTAAAGGCTAGAAATCTATGCGGCTACAATGGTTGAGATGGATCGGTTTCAGAAACGATTCACGGGATACGACAAGATAAAGATCAAACTTCGAAATAAGGTATGAATTAAGTTTTTTCTTTATTATGATTTGTATTAATCATTTTATAGAATTAAAGAGATCTTGGCATTTTAAAAAATCAAAAGTTACGAAAAAGTTTTGTAAATATTCCACTACTGTCGGGATCAGATTCCAATTTGATTTCCCAACAATTCCATCATTTGGGAGGAGGGTTCATAATGAAATAGAATAGAATAAGATGGAAGGGAAGAGTTTCACATTACATCCCATTCCATCCTAAACAATAAAAATAAGTTACCTCTGATTTGGAGAATTTAGGATGAAATGTAAAATGATAAACAATATTGCATTGTGAACCCTTCTTCCAAACAACATTTTACTAGATTATATTACGAACCCTTCCATCCCTTCCAAACAACATTTTTCTAATATTACATCCATTTACATTCTATTCCATTTTATTTCATTCTATTAAAAATCTTACGTCCAACCAAACGTAGCCTTACTGTTGACTTTACTTCATTAAAAATGGAATTGATGGTTGCACTTTTAACAACGCTTGATTTTCCCAAAACCATTATTGTATAAGAGAAATCAAGGTGCTCTTGCCCAAGTGCGTTAGGTTATTTTGTGATGACACTTGCATGATCAAAACTAAAAGTACCGATGCAACCCCTATTTATCCTTATAGTTGTTTAGCTAACCTTAGCATGTATAAAAATTCCACCCCAGTAACATTGTGTGGAGTCAGTCCAAATCAATGAGCAAGCTATAAAATTTTTAGAACTTATCATTTATAGCTTTTCACGAGTTTCATCATAGTTGAAATAATAGTTAACAGAATATGTATATGCCCTCTCTTGAGGTACATATATATATATATATATATATGTCATTAAGCAACTACCATCTCTTGATGTGCAATTCATCCTAACCAAATTCATTAAGTATAGTTAATCTATTTGGTTATTGCCATAGTCCATAATACTTTTGTTTTCTAACGCTAAAGTGTTTATTCTCTTAGTGCACATATCATATTTCATCTCCAAGTCCTTCACAAGATCCTTAATATTGCATTTACAATAGTCAATCACAAACTTAATAATTAAGAACAAAGAGAATAAATTAATACAAACAAAACAATCAAATCATGCATTAATTATCGAAGAATCCTTGACAAGCCACATCCCTAACTATAATTAGGTTTGTAACAACTAAACATAATGTAAAAAAATTAAAACAAGACCATCTTAACATAAAATAAAGAAAAAGAAGAAAGAACTAGAAGAAACTCTAAAACAAGACCATCTTCTCTATTCTTGTTCTCAATATCCTCCCTTAATGTGAAGAAACTCTAAAACTAAAATGCTAATAACAAAGTGGGTTGTCACTAGCCTCCAAAGTCCTTACAGAAGACCCTAATAAGAGTTTTTATAGGTTAGAGTTTAAAAAAAGAGTTTTAAGGTGATTAAAGTAATAATTTTGTATATCCTCAAAGTGCTTACTACAAAAACCAGTACGTGTTACAATTTCTTCATATTCAGTGCTAGTTTTATTTTGCATCCTCTAGAAAGTTGTAGCCATTTGATTTAGCTTTCAAATGACTCTAAAACCACCTTAATCAAACAACTAAATCATAAATAACTTAGCTTCTACAAATATGTAAAACATGGACCTATTAAAGGAGACTAAATTCTTTAGCTGTGACAGAGAAGAGAAGAGGAGTGGGCATAGAGAAAGTTATTTGTATGCTATCAAAGAAGTAAGTGCAATTGATTATGGGTGTTTGAACTCACTAAGGTAAGTTAATTTGTAAATTTAGAATCCTTTTTTAGGTTTTTAGTGAAGTTGTTAGCGAAATAAATTCTTCTAACTTTTGAGGTTTTAGTTATATAAATTGGAACAATTGAGTTTATATAGAATTTATTATGAAAAAGAATTATAAAAGAGTTATATTATGAAATTTGTATGAGATGAGTTTCATAGGTATTGATTCCATCTTAAACTAAAACAAGAAATGGGTTTTCTATATTTATCGAAATATTCATCAACTGAGTTACGTTAATAATTAGTTATGTTATTGAATTAATTCATGGTTTTGTTTATTTGTGTTCTAATTTTGAAAATGTCTCGAGGGAAAGTTACATTTGTAAAAACTTAGTGGAATCACTTTATGGAGCATGATGGAGGCAAGACATTTGGATACTTTGACATGTAGAGGTGTAAAAATTGAATAGTGTAATGATTGTTTGTTGTTTTATATGTTTGGAAAATATGAAATGAAATAATATATCATAAATGGGATAATATTATTATTCATTTTCTTGTTTTGTAAGGATGTAGAATCCTATTGAAAAGGAATATTATTTCATTATGTGAGAATAAATGGAATGAGACAACTCATTTGTCTAAATTAGTGGAAGTAAAATCTTAGTGGAGGACTTTGAACCAAACCAGTTTTGTAAATTTAATATTGTAAAAACTACTAAGCATAATTGGTATGATATATTAGATAAAATGTATTATAGGCACCCAAATAAATATAAAAGAAGTGGGTTAGTCGAGATTAAAGATGATGATAAAACAATTGATATAGTCTCTATTGTTTTAAATCATGGAAGAGTGGAGGTTTATGTTAAAGGTGAGTACAATATAAAGAAAGCATAAAAAATAAATAACATTGATGATATAATTTTTGTTAATATAGCTCCAAAAAATTGTGAAAAAGAAGAAAATTTCTATATAAAGGATAAACTGCTTGTTATGAAAGTGAATAATATAGATAATATAGCCTATAATAAGTAAAGGATAGTAATATTAAATGAGAATGATGATGTTGTGTCAACTGCAATTGATGGTATGCCTACTGCCACTAGTGGTGTCCCTATTGAAGTTGTACCTACTACTAGTAATAGTGTGTCTTTTAATTGTTACGTGATTAGTTATAATGCTAAAAGTAACGTTAGTGAGAGTGAACTATTTACTAATTTGAAATACCAAAGTGAAAGAGATGACAATAAGTTTCAAGCTATTAGATTAAAATACAAAAAGACGAGGTACAAGAAAAAAAAGCTAAAACAAAGTAATTGGTAATGAAGATGTATGAATAATATTATTGAATATCATGAATATGAAAAAGGAGATGAAGATGAATATGAGTTGTCCAATTATGAAAAAGAGAGTGAGTACATTAAAAGTAATGACACAATTTAGTACTATATAAGTTTAGATGAGGATGTTGGTAATGCATTGAGAGGTAGGTGTAATAACCTTTATTCAAAATAATATATTCAACCTTAGGTTATAAGTTTAAATTTTAAAAATGCTAGGTAATTTAAGGAAATAGAAATTAATACCTTATTGTAAAGAGTTTAGGGAGCTAGCACTCTTGTTAATTTTATCTAAAAGAGTTGAGAATCATTGTACTACTTTATGGATATTGTTAGAGGCTGGACGCATGAACAGCTCGTGGTTAACATATAAAAAAGGACTCAAAAAATTTAGCAGAAATTTCAAATCATGTATGATTTTATATTTTATGATTTGTGTTTTTCAAGTTATTTAATTATTATGATGACCTAATTAGAAATTGTAAAAAATTTATATTTTCATTGCGCCTGTAATTTGATCACGATGGGTTTTCCAATAAGGGTAAAGTGGTGGTTTTGAAGAAGAAACAAAAGAGACGAAGAAATTAGAAGTGGTGGAGATAGTTTATTGCCATATAGGACTATATAAATTTAAAGGTCTACCATCAAAAGAGGCAAGGTCACTCCAATTATTAATGGTCATTGATACTTTAGAAGATCTAAAACATATAGTTTTACTCCTTCACATTACCTCTTCTCAAAATATTATTCTTTATTCTTTTAATCTCAATGTATTATTCCTTTTTCCTGAATTCCTGTTTGGTCAACCATATTTCAAAAAGTTGGTCTTTTTTAATATTTAATTTCCATTTTCATTGCTTTATATTTCATTTCATTTCGTTTATCATATTCGTATGATTATGGCAAATGGAAGATGACCGTAAGGTGCAATTAGCATATGAAACATCAGCAAACATCATAAACCTTGGTTAATTGGTCTTACCATTTTAAATAATGTAAAGAGTGGCTATGTAGTTGGTTTTACGTTATTACCATCCTTTAACAGATTCCCCTATTCTAAAACATAAAAGTAAGGAGAAAAGATTTTTGAAAATATGAGTGGGTTTCTAAGTACGTTGGAGTGGGAAAGGAATGGATGTACACAAAATTATCTAAAATTTAGGTATTATTTTTTAATATTTGATTTTAAATGTCCTTAAAATATCACATGTCAATTATATGTTCAATAAATTCGATAATGTGATAATCATCTCAACATTATTGATTGGGAGATTAATAGTATATTTTTTTTACAAAAATATTTACTTTTCAAATTTTAGTTAATATTATAAAATTTACAATTTTACAATTTATTTATCATTAATAGAAGTCCAAAATTGATTAATAATGTCGTTTTTTTAATTGGGTTTAATTAATATAATAAATTGATCATTACAGTTGATTAATGAAGTTTTCCAAAAATATAAAAAGTTAGCTAAAATTGGTTGGCGGAATCAAACATACATATGAAAAAAGAAAAAAAAAAAAAAGGAACAAAGATGCTAATGATGTGTATTTAATTTCGCTAAGTGCTCCTTTTAACGAAAAAGTGGCATAGCTAAGTTGGGAACCTTTTCTGCTGCCTGTAAGCCCTTGTCCCCGCCTGTACACCTTGACTGCCACCTGTTGCCTAAACCCCTGTCGACTACACCCTGGAACCACCTTCCTAACCAAAGACAAAATGGAGCTGAACCCACTTAACTTCCCTTCCTCCCCATTTATTCTAAACTTAGCTGATTTTGCTCCAATCACAACTAACCCTCCTCGCACAAAGCAAACATTACCAGAACAATCAGACAATAACCAAAACCAGAACCGAAACATAAAAAAAACCTTTACGCTAGAACTTGGATACAGGTGGTAGGGGACCAGAATGTGCTCACAAAGCTACAATACTCTCCACCATCGAAGTCTAGTGAGCGTGAAGTGGTATTCGCACCAATAGAAGTATTAAGAGCTGGAGTTGCAAGATGGAGCACAACGATGATAGGTTACTTTATGGATAAGAGAGTTCCCTTCCTTACTATACGGTATGGACCTTTTCAAAATGGGGACAGCTTGGTCTCACCGAAGTGCTAGTGAATGAAGAAGACATTTTTTTCTTCAGATTCACCAATAAGGAATCTACCTCAAAGGTGATTGAACTTGGTTCATGTCATATTTATAGCAAACCTATCTCCTTGCAAAAATGGAGACTTAGGTTAGTATTGAACGAAATTCAAACTTCTAACATGCCTATTTGGATGTGTATTCATGGAGTACCACTAGAATATTAGACCACAAAAGGGCTAAGTTATCTAGCTAGTTTTGTAGGAAAACCTATTTGTCTAGACCAAGCAATAGTAGAAATTAAAAGAATCAATTATGCAAGAGTGTGTGTTCTTATAGAGGTAATAAGATATCTTCCTCCAGAGATCCCAATAATGAGACTCAGTGAAGACATGAAATTATTTAAGGATGTTGTGAAGGTATCATATGCCTAGAAGCCCGAAACACAGGTTAAAAAAGCTTGAAAACCCACGGGGAGAACCTTCAAAACTGGAGAATATGAAGAATTAACTACTAGATTGTTTTAGGAAAGTGTGGAGAATATATTTGGAGAGAAGCATATTAATAGAAACCAAAAGGGAAAACACGTATAGAATGCAAAGGTTACGTTGATTTCGCAGTCCGTGGGGAGTGGACTAATCTCCAATTACAAACGAAA
>JANQBM010014529.1:0-12088 GCA_025594535.1 Erythroxylum domingense | reverse complement strand
CATCAATTTTGGATACCAATTTCAACACATCAACCAAAATTAAGTCCAAAATAAATGCAATTTAAATGACTTAACAGTAGATGGATGACATTAAATTATATTAATCTACTTTGATTTGACGGCATTGGACTATAAGTTATATAATAATTATTATATATGATGAGGGAATGACTATTAATATCATAATTTAGAATTTGCAAGCATTTCAGGTTAGTGAAATTTTGATATTCTTCATATTTTGGAGAGGACATTTATTGCAATATTCCAATTTGGGCATTTCAATATATTTGTGTGAAGATATTGATATATTCTCCATAAACCTCAACGAATTCATCAATCTGAAGACAAGATTTAAGGGATTTGAGGACAGGAGTGTACGAGTGTGTGAGAGTGTATGAGAAATTCAAAGAAGAAGGAGAAGAAATGCAATCTGTCTAAGAGTCAAAACGCAAAACATAAGCAATAACGTTGAGTTTTAGTAAAGCACGTGGATGGCACATGCAAAAGTCATGTGAGAAGCATAGAGGAATTAATAAGCGTGGACTTAATAACAGAATGCATATATAACTTCTTCAACAATCTATAAATAAGCCACTCAGTCACAATACACATACACATCAACAGATACACACAGATATTCTTTTTATTCAAGAAAAAAAAGATGAGTTTAGAGAGCACTAGGGTACTTATCTATGTAAGTTTTTATGTCGTCTTTACTTTTCTGCTACTCTTTATTTTTATAAAATTAAATAACAAGCGTCATCAGTCCTTGTTAATAAAGACAACATAAACATACAAGATCTTAACATCAGTGGTATTAGAGCAACCAGGTCTCTATCCCCATCCTCATCGACAAATCAAGAATCCTTCAAGAATTAAAAAATGTCAAAATAAGTAAGTCTTTTATACTTATCTCTATTTACTATTAACCTGCATTTGTTTGATCAATAGATCTCTAACAAGAACCTACAAAATGGTCGGAAAAGAGAAGGAAGTGTTCACTGGAAAAATGGACTTTGCAATCTGGAAACTACAGAAGCAAGCACTGCTTGAATCCTACGAATATTTTGGTGCCATAGACGCTACATATGATGATGAGATAAATCCTATGAAGAAACTGAAGAAAGCAAGAATGACTTATTGCAAGCTAATGTTGCATCTTTCACCAATTGTCATCAGAAATGTGAAAGACTGCAACACTGCAAAGAAGTTATAGGAAAAACTCGATGAGATTTATTCTAAACGATGCTTACCAAACAAAATGACCCTGCTATACAACCTTGCAAACTTCAGAATGAATACTGCGGTAATCCTTGAAGACAACCTGGACTATTTCTTTAAACTAATTCAGGATCTTGAAGTAACAGGGGAGAAAATCTTAGAAGAACACCAAGCTGTAGTGATTCTTAAGTTACCTCCACAGGAATATAATGGATTCAAGAAGGTAGTCAAGCATGCTAGTGGGGATACTCAAACAGTGAAGAGGGTTCTTAACTCTCTAATGGAGGAAGTGATAGATAATAATCACTTCAAGAAAGAACCAGAGGTGATGTTCATCGACAATAGATTCGAGAGAAAGCCTGCACCAAATGGTTCAAAGAAAGTTGGTGGACAGAATGCTATGGGAAAAGGCAAATAGAATAAGAATGATGATGATAAGAAAAAGAATAAAGCTAAAAGTAAAAAATGTTTTTATTGTGATAAAGAAGGACACTTTGTCAGGGATTGCAGGAAGAAGAAGAAGGACAAGGAAGCACAGAAAGGAGATGCAGGGAATGTTGAGAAGCTTGAAGAGTCCAGTGGAGATGAGATAATTGCTATGACAAGTGAAATAAATGAGTTTTCAACAGATTGGATTCTAGACTCAGGCTACACGATGCATTTAACTCCCCACAGAGACTGGTTCTCATCCTTGGAGAACTTGTCAGCCAAGGTAAGAATGGAAGATGTAGGGAAACAGGATATCCAAGGCATTGGCAATGTTTCTATCAAGATGTATGATGGAAAGAGGAGAACATTGAGCAATGTGAGGTATGTCCCTATTGTTAGAAGAAATCTTCTTTCAGAGAGTATCTTTGACAAGCAAAGATATAAGACCAGGTCTAAGGATGGTTTGAGAGAAATCATCAAAGATGGTAAGGTGGTGGTTATAAGAACAATCGAAAAGGGGGGTTTATACTATGTTGTAGGTACTACAGAGATCAACCTAACAATAGAGGAAAAGGAGCTCCATTCATTCATGTTGTGGCACTCAAGACTTAGACATGTAGGAAACAAAAGCTTTAAACACTTAGATCAACAGGGGCTACTACCAAACACAAGTGTGAAGAAGACTGAGTTCTGTGAGGGATGTATACTAGGAAAACATCACAGAACCCTTTTCCTGAAGATTGCAAAAAGAGCCACCAGGAGTATGAAATATGCTTATAGTGACCTGTGGGAGCCAGCTTAGACTCAAACTATGGGAGGTAAGAGGTATTTCATATCTGTTATTGATGATAGGTCACAGAAATGCTAAGTGTATCTCTTTAAGACAAAGGATGAAGCACTAGATGATTTGTAAAGTAGCATACCTTGATAGAGAACCAAACAGGAAAGAAGTTGAAGTGCCTATGAATAGACAATGGGTTGGAATTCTGCAACAAGGAGTTTGATGGCTATTTTGAAAGGAAGGGAATTCAAAGACACAGAACTGTTAAGGCAACACCTCAACAGAATGGGGTAGCAAAAAGACTCAATAGAACCCTACTTCAAAAGACTAGATGTATGCTACTATCCTCAGGTCTATCTCAAGCACTATGGGGGAAAGCTATCAAAACTGTAGCCTATCTGATAAATAGACTACCAACATCTACAAATGAGTATAAAACTCCTAAAGAGGTATGGAATGGTTTTAAACCTACATTAACTCACTTAAAACCTTTTGGATACAGTGTTTAAATTCACCAAAAAGAAGGAAAGCTTAAAGCAAGAGTTATCAAAGGGGTATTTCTAGGCTACCCTGAAGGAGATAAAGGGTACAAAGTTCTGATACTGCAATCAGGAGCCTACAAGACTCAAATAAGCAGAGATGTAGTATTTAGGGAAACTAAATTTCCACTACTGAAGTAAAAGAATGGAGGAATGAATGTTTAAGATGAAGTCCTACAGCAGCTAGGATCAAATAACAATCTAAACCCTTTCTATGTCCCACCCTCCATGCATGGAAGAGATGAAACATAAGCAACTACTGAACAGACAACTTCAACAGGAGAAGAATTAATAGACACAGATCGTTATTCTCAGGAGGGAACTAAACAAGAAGAGAAAGAAATAGAAGCTCAACAAACTCAGTTGCAAGATTATCAACTTGTTAGAGATAGGGAACTAAGACAGAGGATATCAAATAGAAGGTATATTGAAACTGATTTAATATAATATGCTTGTTTGGTAGCAGAGCTAGTTGAGACAGGAGCTCTAGAGACATACGAGGAAGTCGTGAGCAGGTCTGATACAGAACAGTGGAAAGATGCTTATCTAAGTGAATACACTTCTCTAATGAAGAATGAGACTTGGAAGTTAGTTCTTAAGCCACAAAATGCAAAGCTGATTTAATGCAAATGGATATTCAAGCTGAAGGATGGAATAACAGAAGCTGATCTAAAGATCTACAAGGCCAGATTGGTGGCAAAAGGCTTTAGGCAAAGAGAGGGAGTGGACTACAAGGAAATCTTTTCTCCAGTGGTTAAGTTCAAAACAGTAAGGATTGTTTTGACCTAGCTACTTTGAATGATTGGGAGATACATCAAATGGATGTTAAGACAACCTTCCTATATGGGAAACTAGAAGAAACCATCTATAAGAAGCCACCTATAGGTTTTCTAGATAAGAAGAACCCTAATCACGTTTTCTTGCTTGAAAGATCCCTATATGGCCTAAAGTAAGCTCCTAGGCAATGGAACAAAAAGTTCCATGAGGTAGTGATAGAGATGAAATTCAAAAGAAGTACCTATGACTACTGCCTGTATTAAAAGGATTTAGGGAAGGAGGAAGTGGTTTATATGCTAGTTTATGTGGATGACTTAGTTATCAAAGGAAAACTAGTACAAAGGATCCAAGAAGTGAAGAATGTTCTAAGACAGAACTTTGACATGAAGGATCTGGGAAAGGCTCAGAAGTTGCTGGGTATGCAGATCATAAGGAATGAAGCAGAGGGGAAGCTGTGGTTGATACAACAGGACTATGTTAAGAAGGTCCTATCTAAATTTAATATGGAAGATTCTAAACCTAGTTCTGCTCCTATTACCACACACTTGCAGTTGACAGTTGCTAAGAGTCCAGCAACAGAAGCAAAACAGAAACAGATGCTGAAATATCCTTATGATGTAGGTGTAGGTTGTATTATGTATATGATGATATGTACTAGACCTGACTTAGCCTATGCAATAAGCTTACTTAGCAAATTCATGGATAATCCAGGTATAGAACATTAGCAGGGATTTAAAATAATTCTTAAATATTTAAAAGAAACTTTAAATCATGGGTTATACTTTTCAAAGTCTAATTTACAACTGCTTAAACATACAAACTTATATGGCTATATACATGCAGATTATGCAGCAGATAAAGACACTCGCAAATCGTTATCAGCATATTATTTCACACTTTCAGGCAATATAGGAAAGTACAACAGCAATCAGTGGTGTCTCTATCTACTAGAGAAGCAGAATACTATACTATCACAAAAGGCCTAAAAGAGCTAATATGGTTAAAAGGGCTACTATTAGAGATTCAAGTACGAATCGAAGAAAACGTAATCTACAAAAACAATCAAAGTATGCTATACCTGAGCAAGGATTCGATTCTGCATGAGCGTTCGAAGCATATGGACGTGAGACTCCACTTTATCAGAGATAAAATCAACAATGGTGGGGTTATTATGAAGAAAATAGACAGCGATTCAAACCCTTCGAATTTTGGAACAAAGATTATCATTCCAATTAAGTTCACTTTCTGTAGAGTAGAGAGTATCTACAGATAAGTGAAGCCCCTTGAAGATGACAACTATCGAAGGCTCACCTATTAGATCTCACAATTTCAGTGAAAGCTAGGGTTTTAGTTTCAAAATCGTTCATAAATTGACGAATTATGTGAAGATTCATCGAGAAGGAGGGAATAAATGTGAAGATATTCACATGTTCTCCATAAAACCTTAACAAATTCATTAATATGAAGACAAGATTTAGGAGTTTTTGGGGTAGGAGTGTACGAGTGTGTGAGAGTGTCTGAGAAATTCAAAGAAGAAGGAGAAGAAATGCAATCTGTCTAAGAGTCAAAACGTAAAGCAAAAGCAACAACGTTGAGTTTTAGTAAAGCACGTGGATGGCACATGCAAAAGTCACGTGAGAAGCACAGAAGAATTAATAAGCGTGGACTTAACAACAGAATGCATATATAACTTCTTCATTAGTCTATAAATAAGCCACTCAATCACAATACACATACATATCAACAGATACACACAAATATTCTTCTGATTCAAGAAAAGAGAGTGAGTTTAGAAAATGCTAGGGTACTTATCTAAGAGTACTAGAGGGAGTTTGAGGGAACTCTTGCAAGTGTTTTAGAAACACCCAATCTCTTGTAATCATCCTCTTCTTGAAGCTAATGGAACCACAAGTGTGAGATCCTTAGATGTAGATAGCATTTAAGCTATCGAACCAAGTAAATTTTTGTGTCTTCTTTACTTTTCTGTTACTCTTTATTTCTACAAAACCAAACAACAGGCATCATTAGTGTTTGTTAATAAAGACAACAGAAACATACAAGATCTTAACAATATGAACAAAAGAAAGCTATATGATATTACTCTTATGTTTAAGGTTAGTAACACAAAGGAAATAAGAGAGCAAAAAATGGCTAGAAAGGGAATATCATAATCATATGTTATAAGCAACAATGAGAGGAATACGGTAAAAGTTATTACAAATCTTTAATTTCCTGAAAACCAAGATCTCTTTAATTCTATAACATGATTAACAGAAATTATAATAAAGTAGAAACTTAATTCATACCTTATTTCGAAGCTTAATCTTTATTTTGTCGTATCCCTCGAACCATTCCCAAAAACAATTTGTTTCAACCACTGTAGTTGTATAAATGTACAGGTTTTAACGGTATCCACAGAATGAGTTCAGAGAACTCTGTAACTCTTACAGAGATGGTTAAGCAAGAAGTGCTAGCTCCATAGAGTTTAAACATATTTATAATAGGTTCTAGTCATTTTGGTAATTTCATTGAAATTAAATTCTAATTTCAATTAAACTTTAATTAAAATTATTTGTAATTCTAATTAAATACCATTTATGTCTAAATAAAATTCAATATCTCATATTGATCCTTATTTATTAAATATCTCATATTTAATCATAAAGTTTATCAAACTTTACAATCAAGTCCAACTTGATTAAATTAACTTTGCTCTCTTCAACCCATTCTATTTATGATGTGAGACCCATTAAGTTCTCAAATATGTTAGCAATGATTATAAATTCTAATTCTGATTCATAATTAGAATTAGATAAATTAAAACTCCTTTTAATTTATCTTTATTTCTCTAATTAAACAATTTATAATCATAGATCAAGATTGACGTCTAGCAATGCATCATGATCACCCAAATATTTAGGAATATCAAAGTAGTTTTGACTAACCTTTTCGTGCATAATTTTTCTGTATAATTCAATCCTTTCATCATACAATGTTTCGATTAGACATAGAACATGAAATTAATGTCTACTCTATTTTGAATCCAATCATATTAGTTCTCCGCCATTAGCTATCGATTCAATTAATGACGTTTGTAAACTATTTACAAAGCATCATTTCACCTTGGCCAAGGATTTCCTGAATCAATACTAATCGAAAACAACGAAACATTCTCCCTAATTACTTTAGGGTGATGAATCCTATCTTTATCACTCATTTACCTCCATATAGTTCATGCTATATCCAATGACTACCGATCAAACGACCCATGATTAAATAAATCATAAGTAATATCAAAACATAGCAATCCCATACAAGATAATTTTGATGACCTCAAGTCAAAGGATCACTTATACAATCAATGAGAATTCTATAGGCATATAAGTAATGTTCTAAATGGATTTCTCATATCGGGTCTGCTCAATAAACTTGTTCTCTAGCAAGCACCCACACGCTTGTTTAAGTATCTCTATACTTTAGCCTATGAGATCAACTACTTCTTTCGTAAGGAAAAATAAAACGTGTGCTAGTCTTTTTACGTTCTATTAATGTCCAATCTTAATAGAACAATGACTAGGAAAATTTATGAATAATACATAAATGCAATATGAATCTCATAATTATAATGTCATTATAATTTTATTTGTAATGTACAATTATCCCATAGACTTTATCATATACATGTAATGTGGTACCATAGACAATGATATAAATTAATTTAAATATTTTAATAAACGTTAGAGACCCTTTATCCTTTTAAGTATGAAAAAAGTTATGCTCAAATTTTCTTAGTTCTACAAACTTGTTGAAAATACCATGAGGTGAATTTGTACTATATTTAAAAAATAAAATGGTTATTTGAAATAAGCTCATATTTAGTTACTTATTTTTAAAATGTATAATTGATAAATTTCTTACAAGAAAGAAAAAAGAACAGACTAAAGAAGCAAAATAAAGGCCAGCATTTTAATTTGTTAAAGTAAGTAATGTTTCACTCTTTTCATCAATCATATAAAAATCTGACCGAATTGGCCAGATCGAACATGTTAAGAACGAATCGGCCTAATTTTTAGTTCGATTTTTACCTTTTACTGTTAAGAGTAAAAACTGGCCGGTTCATTAATAAACAGATCCCAGTTAAATAATTTTTACATCCCTGACATGAGAACAGCTCTACCAGCACCTCTCTCGTCGCTGTTGTTCCTTCGTCAAGATGTCGACCACTGCCCATGCTTGTCGTTTCTTGCAAATGACAAGGTATTACGGCTTCTCTTGTCAAAGCAAGCGAAGAGGGGATCAGATCCTTAGTTCTAGTTAACCAATTCTTACCATATTCTATTAAATCTCCTTCGTATGTTTAGATAGGGTCTACACAAATATGTGAATTCAATTAACTGGTACAGGGTTAACACATCCTAACAGAAATATGGGTTTTTCAACCCGGCGAAGAGATGCGGAGCTATTCTCACTCGCGTTTGAAAATGATTACAGGGATCAAAACTACAATTTGCTAAGTAACCTGAAAATCGACGAGTGTTACCACATGAGAACTTGACTAAAAAAAGAAAAAGGAGAAGTTGTGAACGAGAGAATAGAATAATTGGTGTTGAACAAAGAGACGAGGCAATGAAAGAATGCTTAATAGAATTTTTACAATTAATTTTTAGTTACTTTTATATTTTTTTACTTTTTATTTACTATATACTAATTTTATAGTAGTTTAATACCGATCGAACATTTAAATTTAAACTTTTTTTTATCGATTTGATGTTTGTTTTGATTTTTAAAAATTGCTTTTCTTACTTCTTTTAAATTTTAATACTTGTCTGCTTTCTTAATTTGTTAAGCAATCATTTTACTCTAAAGCGGATATTTTGTCTATCAAATTTTGTGATAGGATAATTACTCTTGATTGATTTCTATTAATAAATCAATTGAAAATGTGAATTTTGTTATAAAAGGGTTGTTAACTTGAAATGTGAAACAATTATAAACCGATAGTTGGTAGAGATGACATTTGGGCTCAGGTTCAACTTGGCTTGTGATGGCCTGACCCAACTTGTGGTCAACAAGTCAGGCTTAGGTTGTCTAAGCCTCGGGTCGAATTCAACGTTGGGATGCTCAGGATCAATTTGAAACTTATAATAAAAACGACACCATTTTATAAAAAATAACATCATTTTTTATTTTTAATTAAAAATAAAAAATAAATCGGATCAGGAAAAGTTGGCTTGGCTTGGAATTATGGGATCCAACTTTTGGAAAAATGCAACCAACTACAAGAAAGTGAAGTGAAGCATGGTTCGAGGTCCCACTCCAAGTCAAGTAAAGTATTGGTCCAAGTCAATGCTGCAAATTTTCCGGGCGCACAGTTGGCATCTGCAGATTAATTCAACATTGGAATTAGAAAGACGCGCAAAGTAGGAATGCCATACTCAGGAAAGGAAGGGGAAGACTTGGACGGACAAGTCTCTGGACGGCGGCCCTTTGCAAAAGCTGACGGTGGAGTAATAAACAAAGACCCACCTCCAGAAGAAGTCAGTCAAAAGCGTCAATCTTGAATTTGTATGTATATATGTAAGAAATTGTTGATTTATGCCCTACAGCCAATTGTTGATTTATGCCCTACAGCCAATTGTTTTGGTTATAGTTTAGTAATAAATTATTTACAGATTTTTTTTATCTTGTACATGTTTAGATGTATATGATAAAATTCATAAAATAATTACACATTGCAAATGAAATTATAATAAGGTTATAATTATGAGATTCAAATTGTATTTATGTATTATTCATAAATGTTCCTAGTCGTTTTTCTATAGATTGGACATTAATAGAACATAAAAAGACTAGCACACGTTTTATTTTTCCTTATGAAGTAGTCGATCTCATAGGCTAAAATATACATATACTTAAACAAACGTGTGGGTGCTTGTTAGAGAACAAGTTCACTGACCAGACTCGATATGAAAAATCCATTTGGAATATTACTTGTATGTCTATAGAATTCTCGTTGTGATGATTGTATAAGTAATCCTTTGACTGGGAATCATAAAAGTTATCTTGTATGGGGATTATTATATTTTGATACTACTTATGATTTATTTAATCATGAGTTATTTAATCGGTAGTCATTGGATATAGTATGAACTATATGAACATAGTTGAGTGATCAAAATATGATTCATCACCTTAAAGTAATTAGAGAGAATGTTTTGTTGTTTTTGATTAGTATTGATTCTGGAAATTCTTGGTCAAGATGAAATGATGCTTTATAAATATTTTACAAATATCATGAATTGAATCGATATCTAATGGCAGAGAACTAATATGATTAGACTCAAAATAGAATAGACATTAAATTCATGCTCTATATCTAATCGAAACATTGTATGATGAAATGATTGAATTATACGGAAAAATCATGCACGGAAATGTTACTCAAAACTACTTTGACATTCTTAAATATTTGGGTGGTCATAATGCGTTGCTAGACGCCAATTGTTAATGGGCATTTTATGTTGATTTTAAATACATAATTTATTAAACTTTTTGTCCAATTAATGTTTAAATTGCACTAATTAAGAACTATTTGTTTTAATTCTAGGTACAAATTAAATTTGGGACCTTTAAAAGCCTTAAGCAAGAAAAGCCATTAAAACAAACAAGCAAGAGCCAAAACGTTAACGTTTGGCCACTCAAATAAACGTTAACGTTTTGGCAAGGAAGAGAGAGAAAAACGCAGCCATGCCATGCACCAGCAAAACGACGACGTGAACAAGCAAAACGCAGGCGTTGGAGAGTCAGCAAATATCATGAAGTGAAGAAACTACACCACATGCAGAAAATGACGCAACCCATGCAGTAGGGACAGCACAGACCACACCACGTGATGCACAGCAATGGGAAGAACCACAACGAAGGGCAGGCTGGAAAATGGAGACAACAGTATGGGAAATAAAGAGACCAGACCAAGAAAAGCTAAAGGAGGTGTGGGCAGCGTGAAAAGAAGGAGATAAAAAGCTGGAGGGCAGGCTGGAAAGGGGGGATAAAAATACGCAGGAAAGGTTTTGCTGGGGGCCTCTGAGTTGTTGTTTAAGAAAATGAGGAATGTGCGTAAGAAAAGAGAGAAGGTTGAGTGGTCAGAAAAATAGAGGAGAGTGGCGTGAGCTAGAGAGAGAAAAAACGAAAATAGAAAAATAGATGAGAGTAGCGTGAGTGGTCTGGAAAACATGAAGGAGAAAAGGAGTAGCGTGACTGTTCTGGAATAGAAGAAGAGTAGCTTAAAGACGACAGCTGGGGAGGAAAAAAACGAAAAACAGAAATGAAGAAGAGAGTGGCGTGAGTTAGAGAGAGAAAAAAAACGAAAAAAAAAACAGAAAAATAGAAAGAGAGGAGAGAAGGACGGCAGCAGCTGTTGAAGCAAGAGGAATCCACGTTGAAGCAGCGTGGGTGCATGAGAGTTGAAGCAGCCGAAGAAGAGAACCGAAGCAGCTGGAAGAAGATAGCTGGTGTTAAGGTTACGTGAACAGTAGCTGTTTTGTGGGAGATTAAAAAAGAAAAACGTAAGCATGAGTGTTGTGCAGCTGTGTTGTGCGTGAGCTGGAGGAAAGAACCGAAAGCAGGAGGTGGCAAGGAAGGAAGCAGCTGGTGGCACAACATCCTTGAAGCAGCTAGTGTGCGTGAAATGAATGTGTGTGGACCAAACCACAATTTTATTTGTCACATTAGGGTGTAAGATAGAAGAGGAAGCAGAGGTTGGCAGCACAAGAAAAAATTTACAGTAGCTGTGCGCGAACAGAAGGGATCTTTGTGAGAGAAAATATAGCAGCGGCAGAAGACATCGGCAGTAGAGAAAATTCAGCTGCGGAAAAAGGGGGTGTTTTTGATTTGTTTTTATTCCTTATTTATTTTAATTCTTGTGGATTTACTTAATGCAATTATATATTATGACTGTGATTTGTGCTGCATTGACGAATATGTGTGAGTAAGTTTTTCTTTTCGGTTAAGGTTATGATTGATATTGGATTTGGACAATTTTTGTGGTATTGATTTTTGCTTGATTAAATGCATATTTAGTCCTAATTTAGCTTGATTATCTAGATTAAGACCTTAGATGATTGAATGCTACAACCAATGGGATTTAATTTGTCGGAAAATTAATCAAGCGACATACTTGAGATTAAAGTGTAGACCAACCTTAGGATCAAGTGTGAGGATATCTAGAATTAACGAACTTAATTTTAGGCTTCTTGCATTTAACATCTTTTATTTCGAATTATCTATGAACCAAGTAGGTAACTCGGATTTAGAAGAGAAGGGAACACTCATGACCATTGGG
>JANQBM010014518.1:0-12089 GCA_025594535.1 Erythroxylum domingense | reverse complement strand
TAAATGTATCATGTGAATGATTATGAAGAATTATTGAATTGTGTTGATATATTGATATGCAATGTTTGTGTACATGTTGATGATATGAATGATTGAGATAAATGATTGGATTATTTTGAAATAATTATATGAAATGTTTGTAGTTCATGATGTATTGTTGAAATATGATGTATATTGTGATCTGGTATTCAATATTGAATGATGTGATACATATGTTGAATTGGGAAATATACTTGTGAATTTGGCTTATACTTATAATATTTGTGTTCTGACTTGAGTGAGCATATCGATGATGGTTCAAATATCAAATTTACAATGTTGATTTTCAGGTACAAGGGAGACTTAGCTTATAAGGTGATATAATAGAAGTCTAGTATTGTCAATTTTGGAAACATGAATAGCTTAAAGGTCTGGTCAGCTGATACTTGCGGAGTTTAGATAAAATACCTTTGTTTAGCTTCTCCTTTCATGTTGAGCTTTTTGTATAGAAATTTAAACTCTCAAATGTTATGTTATGTATAAACATGGATTATGAAATATAATGACAATGTAAGTAAGTTTCATTTTGTGAATGAAATGAGGAGTTTTGATATTTGGAAATACTTATATTCTGTATGATGCCATAATAAGTTGATGTGATTGCTCTAACATGCCATTTTCACAGGATATGTTCTTAAATGTCCTTTGGATGTTTAGGCATATGCTCTATGGTAGTGATGTGTTACAACCTAGGTGATGTGGCAACTTCCCATGCCAGTGAGTTTTCTCTCACGGGTGTGACATATTTGTCACACCCATGAGCAACTTCTTACGATTGTGAGAGGCTTCTTACTGTTGTGAGAAGCTTTCTAGCCCTCCAAATGATTATGATCAGCTTCCCTAAATGTTGCCCATCATCCCTTGCTTTTTATATTTCAAAGCTAAGTTAATTAAAGAGTGGGACAAGTGGCCTCCAACCTTTTACTAGCCCTCACACACTCACGGTTTACACTCAATTCTTTTTCAACTCATGTTTTTCTCTTATTTTTGTGTGCAAACGACACCTTGCTCTCCACTCACTTTCAGTTATTCACAGTTTTATGATGCTATCCATAAAATTCACGTAAGATGTTGTGCATGCATGCAAATCGATGCATAATCTATGCAACCATACATGAGTGAGTGATGCTTTCCTTGCTTCGTTATTTTCTTCTTTTGGACTGAATTTTCCATATTTTTTCTAGTCCAACAAACATTATTTTGAAGAGCTTTTCCTTTCTTCTTCTTGTATAATTTTTTGCTTTTTACCCCTTAAAGACAAGTGAATATTAATCTTCAAAAAATGGCCCAAATATCATGCTTTTGACTCATCTTAACTTCTTTGCTTCCGAATTGTGCCTAAAATCACATATGAGTCAAAATGAGTATCTTAAGCATTTTCATAGCAATAATTACTAAGTTTTATGGAATAAATTCATAATTAATTAAACACATATCAAGAACCTAGCATGACCTAGGAATCCTCACACACCTTTGACGTTAATTAGAGGTGAGAGTTTCTCTATAACTTTCGTTTTCACTTTGTCCACTTCAAATCTTTGGTGTGAAATTTTATACTCAAGCACTAACCCTTCTTCTACCATAAAGTGGCATTTCTCCCAATTCATCACAAAATGTGATTCTTAACATCTTTGGAATACCCTCTCCAAATTGGTTACACACATCTCAAAAGAGTCTCCAAAATTTGAAAAATCACCCATTAAAACTTCCATTATATCCATCATAAATCTTTGAATTAATCACAAGAAGTAAATAAATCAACCAAACCAAATCAAATAACAAAACAATAATTGACAATTAACACTTAACGAAAATAATCAACGAACAACGATTAACAATTTCAAATTAAAAACTAATAACAATTAACAGAAATTGACTGATTTGTTGAACAATGATCGCATACCCTAGAATTCAACCTAATGAGTTAAACAAAAGAGAGAAAGGGAAAACTATTTATCTTTAATGGTAACCTAACCAATTAAGATTTATCGGATTAATAGTTCTAGATGATCCTAGAGTCAATTACTCTCTCTCAAGTTATAATTGAACCCTAAAACATAAACTTTATTCAGATTATGGGAAGTTGTAATCTCTCAATTAACAATCGATCTAAAACCTAATCAGTTCTTAAGTTCTCTAATAAACAATTGGAAAACTATATGTGATCTCTCTACATAACATTTACCAATTTGATTTAATTATGAATCTATTAAATTACCTAACTCTCGTTAGCCCAATTTAATCATTTTTTCTCGATTCATCGTCTCAGTTTATTATCAAGATATGAAGAACATAATTAAACCACAATTAATTCAATAAACACATAAAACAATCAGATTTAATTAAATCAAAAATAATATTCCAAAGGTGAGTATAGAACATCTATCACAATTCAATTTTATCACCAAACTATATATCCCAATTCTATAATCAAATAAAATTGAAATACATAGGAAATAGAACTCGAATGGACAATGGTAGGCCATAACTCGAAAAGATTCTTATTCCTAGAAGCACGACAAGTCTGCGTCATCTTCCTCTTCTCTCTTCCTTTTTCTCTTTTTCGATGTCTAAAAGTTCTCTCCTTTAGGGTTTTGTTGTGCTGGTTGATCAAAAGCTTCCTCTTTCTGTTCTTGTTGCTCTATTTATGTTCGTTTGTGTTTAGGATTGAACTAAGATTTTTCTGGGGTCCATAAAGTCCAAAAAATCCCTCAAAACGTGAAATTTGAAAGTGGTTATGCATCTGCCTGACGCAGGCCACGATTGTAGCCTATATCAGGCCTTTCTGTCATAATCATGCACTATCAGGCCACAATTATGGGCCATTATTTCAGCACGAATGTCTTCCAAACTTCCTCCGTTCTTCGATATTAACCCTGAAATACTAACAAATACATCAAGGTACCTTATAATCATAATATTTAAGCTCAAAAGCTTGTACTAACCCCTAAAACACTTAAAACACAAATAATTAACAAACTAACACAATTCTATCCTAAACACATACTAAATGATTGAATTAATAGCTAAACACATATCAATTTATGCCCTAAAATATGATGCAATTTACATTTATCAACATCCCCACACTTAAACGTTTGCTTGTCCTCAAGCAAACAAAACAACAAGAAACACAAAACACAAAGCACAAAACACAGAATGCAACAAATGAGGCAACGGCTTCAACTTCACAAAATAATTTAACTCTAAACACAATCATTCAAGTTGTTCCAAATTATTAACATGCAAAATCTGTATTTAAGTACTTTGGACTCAATATATAAACTAATAAAAATTTTAATGTTGAGTCTATTCATCCCTATCACTTACATACACACATTGATAATCATTCAATCAAAAGAAAAGTGTAGCTATTCCTCAGTAGGTTTTCATGAAAAATCAAGCTACTAATAAGTTTGGTAGGTTTTTATTTGCAAACATTCTTTTTGTTGATTTTTCTGTAAGGACATAAACCTATTCTTTTACGCGAAGGTAAACATTTGTGATGAATGTCGATCTAGTTACTCAACTAAGTCATGTTGTTATTAAGTTGCTTGATTGGAATGTCATTATAGCCTTTTTACACGAAGGCACATATTTGTGATGCGTGTCAATCTAATTATTTAGCTACATCACAGTCTTAACTGATTACTAGCTCTATTCATAACTTGAAGGCCAGCGAAATAGTTATTTTAGTTAAAAATTATACAACCTTTTTTTAATTTAAAATTTTTGCCTACCTTATTGCTTTAGCTAATCATTCTCATGAAAATGTACTAATAATGCCACTTATTTGATTGGCCTAAAATTATAAATGAGTATGGAAAATTCCTAGGGTGAACAAAACATTGTATTTTAATTAACCAGCATATTTAGCCCTAGGTAACTTAGGTCACTAATTTCATAAGCTAATAAATCTTCACAATCTAAAAGGCTATGTTTAAGGCTAAATACATCCCGTTAAGTCTTAGCCATTGATGCATTCACACAATTCACATAATGCAGCCTAAACAAACTATTATACAATATGCTAAATTCACAATCAAAGTAAAAATACATAACCCTCCCCATACTTGAACAACACATTGTCGTCAATGTGAGAAGGGTATACAACACACCAGGGGAAATAAAACACAATCTACGAAAAACATAAGAAGAAAATACTAAAAAATGAAAAGAAGGGGGTTGACACACGAAACTTTCATGTTGACTAAGGTGCTAATAATGATGGAGGCAGAGATCAATTGTGCTTGATGTCCATGATTATTGCCCTATCATATAATTTCTTCAAAAAAAACTAAAAGAGTTAGCGCTCCAAAACATTTCAAATTGTTAATATCTTATTTTGAAGTTTAAAACAAATCTCACTACGCAATAATTTAATCCTAAATACTAAACGTGGTAATTTATGGTCATTAGCTTGACCTTAATCCTTTAAAACTCAGCTAGGATCAATTATAAGTGGCTTACTTCCACCCTTATTATTCAACATCAGTTTTGTAACCTGTGAGTAAGCTAGAAATTGCAAAATGATCAGAAGGACAATATTAATAAAGTTGAGAAAACTAATTAAGCTCAACAATGTACTTTTTCTAACAAACTATCAATGAAATAGGGAATAACAAAATTCCCTAAATCTTCCATTGAATCTAGCAGTTTGTCCTATAAGAAGGTGAGTTTCTCTCTTTCTTCAGTAATTACCATCGTCTCCTCTGCTTCTTCTGCTTCATGAACAGACAATTTCATAGCTTCTTCAAACTCGATGTTTGTTGTCTTCTATTCTTCATCCTCTTGTTCTTTAAAAGATTCGAACACATCAATTATCCTGAATGAGCTACTATACTTCGGATTATTTAATACATCATTCATGTTGAATGTCACTTGGTTATCATTAATCGGAAGGATAAGGTTCTTTTCATAAACATCTACCCAAGATTTTTCGATGTTCACATATGGTATATCAAGAACTAGTGAATGAAAGGAAGGGTTGGCATTCTTTTCTTCATCCTCTTTCTTCGTCTCTTGGTCTTTAACAAGGTGGGGCTTAACTTGGTGTTCCACTGGTTCTTTTAGCTCTTCCCCATTCTTAAGTGTGATAGCCTCATATTGCTCTCGTTGATGTAATTCCATATTTCTTAAAGAGTCTTCTACACTTATTTTACAAAATTCACAAGAAATCTGTCTTACTTGAATCTCCAAATTATGAATAGAAGCGGTATGATTTTTTGTTACTTTCTCAATTTGCTCTTTTAGTCTCTTCTGGCCCTCTTCCATGTCTATGAGCTTATCCAGGATCTTATCCAATTTAGAATCCTGTGAATTGGACTCATCTTGCTGAATTCCTAGTAGGTTTTGATGTCCTAAGTGAGTCCTTACATTGTTGGACCAATAGAAACTTGGGTGGTTCTGCCACCCTGGAGTGTACGGGTTTATATAAGGATGATGATTTTTCCAACTAAATTAGGGCTTATTGAAATTTACAAAAGTCCTTTGCTCCTTTTTCATGCTCCATAACTGTTCTTTTATCTCTTCTTAGCATTTAACTCTTCAGATGTCTAATTCTCATTCTAAGAAATCTTGATGTGTCTCTACTTTACACCCCAAACTTTTTTTTAATTTAAAAACGAAAGATGTTAGACTAAAAAACTAAACTAATTGCCTCCCTAGGAACGACGCTAAAAACTTGATCGTAGGTTCCTATATGATAAGTTTTAATATTTTTAAACCTCGATATTTTTGCAAGCGCACGAGTCATTCCTGTAGTACCTAAGGTATCGATCCCATAAGGTGGGTTAATCTAATCCTAAAATCTAAGGTCGGAGACTATTAAATGGAGCTTTAACATACAATGAATTAAATACGAGAACTAAATAAATTAACCAAACAAAATCAAATAACAAAATAATAATTGACAATCAACACTTAACGAAAACAATCGATGAACAATGATTAACAATTTTAACTTAAAAACGAATAATAATTAATGGCAATTGACTGATTTGATGAACAATGATCGCACACCCTAGAATTCAACCTAGTAAGTAACCAAAAGAGAGAAAGGGAAAATTATCTATCTTTAATGCCAACCTAACCGGTTATGATTTATCGAGTTAATAGCTTAAATGATCCTAGAGTCAATTACTCTCTCTCAAGTTGTAATTGAACCCTAAAGCATAAACCCTAATAAGATTATGGGAAGTTGTAATCTCTCAATTAACAACCGATCCAAAACTTAATTTGTTCTTAAGTTCTCTAATAAACAATTGGAAACCTATATGTGATCTCTCTATATAAGATTTACCAACCTAATTTAATTCTGAATCTATTAGATTACATAACTCTCGTTAGCCCAATTTAATTATTTTTTCTCGATTCACCCTCTCATTTTATCATCAAGATATGAAGTGTAGAATTAAACCACAATTAATTCAATAAATACATAAAACAATCAGATTTCATTAAATCAAAAATAATATTCCAAAGGTGAGTATAGAAAATCAATCACAGTTCAATTCTATCATCAAACTATATATCCCAATTTTACAATCAAATAAAACTGAAATACATAGGAAATAGAACTAGAATGGACAATGGGAGGCCACGACTTGAAAAGCTTCTTATTCCGAGAAGCACGTCAAATCTGTATTGTCTTCCTCTTCTCTCTTCCTTCTTCTCTTTCTCGATCTCTCAAAGTTCTCTCCTTTAGGGTTTCGTCATGGTGTTGGACCCGAAAATTTTCTTAAAATTTAGTCAATTAATTTAGCAAGCATAAATAGCAATTAGGATTCTTAAATTAGAATACGTTGGAGTTTAGTCATGAATATATTTTATTTAAATGTGTTTGCATAAATTAAATAGAAATGTTAGAATTAAGTTAGCGTGTAGTAGATATAAGAGAATAAAAGAGCAAGTAGACATTAAACTAAATGTGGAAGGGTAAACTTGGAAGGACTAAAAGTGGTCTTAAATAAATAAGAAACGAAATGAGAAAGAAGAAGTGAAGTGTGTTGGAGAAGCTAGGAAGAAAGAAAAGAAAATGTAGAAGGAACTAGAAGAAGAGAAGGAGAAAATGAACTAGAAAAAGGAAGAAGGAAAGAAAGAAAAAGGAGAAAGAAAAAGAAAGAAGAGGATTCAGCTGAGCTTTAGGTAACCTTCATCTTTTCTTCTTGCTTTGGTAGAAAAAGGAACAAGAGAAAATGAATTTCATGTGCTAGAAATAAAGGGAGAAAGGAGAGGACCAAGAAATAGGATTTTCAACTATATCTTAGTTATTCTAACCTAGATAAACCATGGGTAGACTAAGTATAAGCTCAATTTTTAATTATTAAAGCTTTATGGAATTTGTATTTGTATATTTGTTTGCATGAAAATTTTTTTGTTTGAAGGAAACTAAGAAAATCCAAGGCAAGAGCAAGAGGAAAGGCAAACTTGAGTTTGGACCTGCAATCAATTAGGTGGGTAATATGTTTATAGATATTGTGGATCATGGGCTAATTTCTTACTTGCTTGCATGCTTAATTGCTTGAGTTTGAATTATTGCAATTGTTGGAAAATGGACTATGAGTTATTGTCATATTATTCCTTGAAAGATGTTATGGCATTTTGTATTAATGAAAAGAGGAAAAAAGCACAAGAAGCATGATAGTATGAAAATGTGATGAAATGAATTGAGAATCGAAATTTAATTATGTTTGGGCAAGAGAGATACCATTTCATTCATCATATGCACGTTGACTTAAAGCTTTCTCCTAGCTGCTCGCTTGTGGCACATGAGCTCCTAAAAAACGGACTCATTTAGTTCATGGTATAAACTTCAATTTTTTCATTTCAATCTATGGGACTCTCTCAGGCCATTATGTTTGTGTATTTCATTTTGATTTGTTAAGCATAATACACAATTGATTGTTATGTTTTGATGGTTAAATATAAATGATATGATTTATGTGATAACATTTTTAACTATGAGTTATTTGAGCTAGAGTTGTAGATAATTTAATTGCTAGATTAAAATGATATATATATATATATATATATCTGTGTGTGGCTCGTTACCAATGGCTATAAACTTATTAGCCATTGAGCTTCAAAGCTCATCCTATTATTTTTCCACTTCTCAGGTGCAGTACGAGAAGATAATTGATCCTTGCAAGCTTTGGCAAACTCCAAGATATCTACCTTTTGTAACTAAGTTAATTCGACTATTTTGGTAGCTTTATAAGCATATCAAGCATAAACATTCATTTATATTTTGTATTATGCTATTGATGTGACCTTTGATATGTAATTAAAGCTATGTAACTCTGTTTTGATTAAACAATGAAAGTAAGAGTTGAAGAAGTCCCTTTGTACATGTTCAAAACTATCTTCTTTTTTGGGTTGTTAATTATTGTTGGAAATGGAATAGTACATTGTTAGATGGCCCAGGATAGATTTAAAATCAATTGACATGTTGGGAGTCATATATGTACATTTAGTGTTTGTTGGATCTGGGTCTTTTTGGAGTATGCAAAAGCTCATCACAGGCAAAAGAAGAAAAGGGGGACACAACTATAGCACTACACTGGATATAATTAGTGGCTCTAACTTACATGAATAAATTGTATCCATCTAGCAAAATTGGACAAAGTTGTCTTCAGGAGAATTGTAGTTCGTCCTCTTAGCTTTCCAATGGTATAAAGTTTGAAAATTTTGGACATCAGAATTGAGAGAGATGATTTTTACAAGTTTTAGTGATAGAACCCTTCATCAATCCTCACATAATGTAACCATAAAATAAGTACCCAGACTCGGGCCCAACATTTTTGGTATCAAAGAGAAAGTTTTAATGATTCCTATGCTTAGAATACCTTGTGATATGAATTATTATGATGTGTGATTAATTGTTTGCATTAGGCATGAAACATGGTATGACCTATATGGAATGTGTTGTGTTTATTAAATGTTTGAAATTGATGAATGTTTAAGTATGTTATTGTATGATGCTTACTATATTAAGATTAATTGAAAATAATCAGTTTAAAGAATGTCTAAGAATTATTAATTCCAAATTGTTATGTTGTTTACATTGTTGAATTAATTGATTGCATTAAGTGACATACATATCATGCATACATATTAAAGCACCCTACTTCCATCCGACATGTACACGTACACCCTTCGGATGAATGTGCACATACCCGACAGAAATGGCATGCTAACTATCTTACTTTCAATATATCGCATGACATGATAATTAAAATAAAAAACAACACAACATTTAAATCCAAAATCTCCACATTTCATTTCACAAACCATAATTTACAATGTAGCATGATATCCATCATTTATGTTTATACAATATCAGTCTATTATAGTCACAACTCTATCTACAAAATATGCTATATACATAAGGATTGAACAAAAATTAAAACTAATCCTTCAATCCCAGCTGCCAACCTTTGACTCATGCCTTCTTTCTAAAAGTTGTACAAAATCTCTTCTAAGCAGTCTTAAAAGCTAAGTCGTCACTCTCTCGAACCTAAAAATGTCAACGTTGCAATTTGGTTGAGTTTTGCAAACTCAATTGAGTAACCATTCTCGATGGTTCACTCTTGTCATACAATACAACAATTCATGCTATCATATAATCCAGAACATCACAATTATCATCATGTGATATCACAAAACACTTTGTTCACAATTTGTCACATTTCAAAATACATACAATTCATCATTTCATTGCGATCATGCAAATTATATTCGTCGAGAATTGATCACACATATCATACAATAAAAGTCCTCAAAACATTGCAATCATTCAATTTATTCATATCATATGTATATTCATTGTTTATGAGACTCAACTTTATTTAATTACATTGTTATGATCGAGTGCCTTTTTTACTGTCCCCCATTGTGGATACTGGGCTCTATCATATTGTTCCGTATTTATTGTGGATACCAAGCTCTATCATACAAATTGAGCCATAGGTTTTTACTACATATGTTTGAGCTTTAAGCTCTTTTTCACTAGCGGCTCCAGTCATAACTGCCTTTATATTTTATGCATTCATAGAATAAATGCATATCACATTTTCAAACATCATATTCAATCCATTGCATTTGCAATTACTTTCTCATTTACATTGGTCATTGGACTTGGTCTGATATTCAACATATAAGTTGAGAATACATGTAGTCAATCATATTCACATTCAAGGAACACTTCCAATGTATTATTCATGCATCAAACACCTTGGACATTTTATGTCTGGAAATAAATACACAGCATCATATATCAAATCAATTCATAATTGAAACAAACAATCAAGGTGAGACCATCTTAGGTTCCTCACTAAAGCTCCCTTTAGCTTATTGCTTTGACGTCCCAGCAATGTTTGAAAGCGGTTGCTCAACGTGTTCTTTTATATGCAAACACATACATTTATATGTCACTTATGTGCATTTTCATATGAATAATCAATCATAAATACATTTATAAATGTATCATGTAATTTGCATGTTCAATGACAAATTCTCAGGTATGTTTCCTTAATACACCTTATAATCAATTTACAACACCTTCTAATCATTCTTTAATCCATAATACACTTTACTCACTTTAATCCTTTCATTTAACATCAAATAAATTCATTTAAGCTAGCTTAAACCTTAATACCTCATATGGAAATACCCTAGCATTGGTTTGTTCAACTATTGCATAATCAAAACATTTCTATGAAAAACAAATCGCTGTCCACAATCCTTTTTCTGCATTTTTCTCCAGATTTTCTCAAGCAAATTTTGGGTCAGAATTGTATGGCTATTTTGACCCAGAAACTGAAGTTTCTAAACAATATGTTATTCTAATAAAAATTTCCTCTATGTGTTAAGTTTCAAACGTAACAAAATTATTCAATTTGGTTCAGTATTCCATGAGTTATGCTCAAAATACTACAGACTGTGAACATTCGAAATTTTGGCTAGTGCATGATCATGCATGTGCACGATCGTGCACTCTCATAGTTGAAGGACACTCCCCTACTTGAAATGTTAGTGCATGATCATGTTTGAGCATGACCGTGCACTCCCATAATTGAAGGGTTAGTTCATGATCGTGCTTGTGCATGATCGTGTGCCCCTGATGTGCACTCTAACTTGTAACCCACATATCTCTCACTTTTGATATCCTAAAATTACAAAATTTATATCAATATAAAGGTAAGAGAATAAGCTACAACTTTTATAAAGACAACTTGGTCTGATTTAGCCTAAATCAATACAGTTTATTTGATAAAATATGACACGATTTTTGTTAAGGATGGTGCTGATACCTACGGCAGAGCTCAACTTCAAGCTAAATTTCAAAACTTTTAGTGACAGAATTCAAATTCAACTTCTTCATGAAAATTGTATCCGTATATTTCTAGTTTAATTAAAATCAAAATCCATCTAATTTGGATATTCACAGATCAAGTTATATCCAAAGTACAGATGCATGTTCAGTAAAAGCACTGCATATAACATACTCCAGCACACTTCATTGCCAAAATCCTATCATTTCTCTATCCTTTCAAGTTGATGATTCAGTTAAACCTACATTTCCATTTCAGAATTCTCTAGTCGCAATTCACAAATTTATGAATGATCATCACTCAAAATCAGAACCTAGTTCCATATTTTTCCATATTTCATTTTCTACATTTCACTGTTCTTCATTTAAGTCCAATTACCACAATCCTTCATCTTGTTAATCATATCACTAAATTTGTTTCTTCATTCACCACCCACACATGCATCCACACCATTTATGCATGCATCAATCCACAAGCAAGGAAACATACGCCACTCACGCATGCATCCATTTACATACATTAAAACCTCATCTTAATTTCATTTACACTACTATATAACTTAAAGCATAACTTACTTGTTTTAAACTTCAATTCCTTCAGTAAAATTCTAGAAATGGGGAGAGCTGTAACATCCCGGTCTCACATGACGGGTCGGATCAGGGAAACGGGTCTATGAGAAGACCAATGAGAGTAGTAATGACAGACATACCTCATGCT
>JANQBM010014508.1:0-12089 GCA_025594535.1 Erythroxylum domingense | reverse complement strand
TTACAAAGAAACATTTCAAACATCATAAAAGACATTTTATCGAACACCTCATAGGCAATATGTATAATCTCAATCTAGCCACAAATCAAGTGCATTTTTCCATTATTTACCAACAATAACACATATAAACAACAAATAAACCAATAGTTAAATGATAAAACCGCAAACAACAACAATAGTCAAGCAAGATTTCATCACCAAACACTCACGGTTAACACTAAAAACATGCTTTTTTTAGAGATAACACACCCATTAGAGATTTTACCTCAAACGATGCATGATGAGTAAGAAAACAGTCAAAACATGGATGGAAAATGCAAGAGAGGGTGTCGGACAATAGAGGGAGTTCGTCGAGGAGAGAAGAAGGGGGTGGAGGCGAGGCAGTGCGAGTTAAAGGCGCTGAATTATCGATCGAATTTATATTCCATCGGTAATTTAGGGTTTACCTTGTCGTCTTTAACCAAACGACAACGCAAATTGCCAAAATTTACCGACGGAATCTAAATTCTGTCAGTATTTGTATTTCCAAATCACTTCATCGCCTGCAATTACCGCTCTTTTTTTAACAGAAAAACTCAATCCGTCAGTATGAATCTCTGACAGAATACATATTCTGTCAGTGATTCAGGTTTTACTGCCTTGTCTTCAACCAAATGATGATGCAAATTGCCAACATTTACCAACAGAATATAAATTATATCAGTATTTGAATTTCTAAATCACTTCACCGCTTGCAGTTACCCCTCTTTTTATGACAAAAAAACTCAGTTCGTTGGTACAATTGATGAAATGCAGGCCATGTGTTCGTGTTAAAACTGAAGAATCACCGACGGAATACATATTCTGTTGGTGATTTAGGTTTTACCGCCTCATCTTCAGCCAAACGACAATGTTTGGTTTAGCAAATAACCGACAATTATCGACGGAATTTATATTCTGTCGGTATTTAAGCTAATTAATTTGATTCCTATAATTATTACCGACAGTGTTGTTTGTTCCATCGGTAAATTTATGACAGAATTATGTCCATCGGTATCTATCCGAAGCAATTAAATTGCGGGAACCATTCCCGCAATTTATTTCTTTCCGATAGATATATAGTTCCGTTGTTATATATAAACAGTATAGTTTATTTACCGACGGACAGTAATTTTCTGTCGGTAAATAGCGTCGGTTTTCTGTCCATCCGAAAATTTTCGACGCTATTCCATGATTTTCTTGTAGTGCATATTGATGCACCATCATAAGTAGATGAGGAGGAACCAACTTTAAGGATCATATTGTAAGACCTGAGAGAGCTTCTACTTTACTACTATCACTATCTGTACTAGTAACTTAGATAGCTAATTTTATTTTTATCAAGGCTTATATACATTAGGTGGGCATTACCATGGTACATATCAAACAACATCTAGTTGTGGATACTCAACCTTCAATTCTATGCCTAGAGGAGCCAATTATAGAGTAGGAGATAGAGCTCTAGCTAACAGTATCAATAGAGAATGATAGAGTTGATTTTGACGAGCCTAAGGAGGGTAACGAGTTTGAAAGGCTAATTAGAGAGAAGGATGTTGATATTAGAGAGTCAGAGGAGATTATTGCACTATTCGATGAGGACACTGTTCTTGATGATGAGACAAGGATAGTGGTGATAGATTCCTCCATAGGGAGCCTTATAAATATGATATCATTCAGAGACTAAGAGGACTAACATTTGATAATGTTATATGTGCCACCCTAGATACCACCACCTCCCTAGGATCCTTGACTTACCTTTTTTTATTTTATATTTTCTTTTATTTATGTGAATATTCTTTATTATGTATAATATTCTCACTTCATTTTGATTTCCTTTTTTCTGAAGCTCTTTTTATAGTCCATGTAGCACTTTAATGATAAATCTATGGAATGGATTCACATCTTAACTTGACCGTATGACTTAAAAATTAGGGAAGTTGAAGTCCTTTTTATCTATTTCCCTTTTACATTTTTATTATTTCCTTTCATGTTTGGACATATTGAGGAATATTTACTTCAAGTTTGAGGCCCTGTAAGGGATTTATAGGATTATACTCAAGCTTATCAATTTTTTTAAATAATTTTCTCAATAGGAATTAATTTTTGGAAACTTTTGTTCCTTTTTTAAAAAATAAATTTTTCTCTAAAAGCAACTTTCTAGATAATTCATTATAAATTATATTGTTTTGATGAATTGGTTTGCTAAAAATCGGATTTAGTTTTTTATAACTAGAATTGATTATTGGAATTATGGGAAGCATTTTTTACAACCAACTCACATTTATTTTATGATTTTCGAGAATGGATACTTGATAATCATTATGATATTCTTTGTGCAAGATGCACATGAATAAGTAATTTTAACATCTTTTAAGCAACTTTATTATCCAAAACAATTTGTGAATAAATGAGCATGATAAATTCATTCTACTAGCTTTATACTAATAAAAAGGTCAAAGTTAAAAAGTGTTGCTGGTAGCAATTTGAGATAGTGACCTAATTGAGTAACTAAGGGAATTCATGACAAGGTTTTAGACTCATGTAAAAAAGTTACGTGACATTTCAAACAGGCTTCTAATGCTCCTTTTTTAAAATTTTTTTTAACTACAAAAGGTTGTACATGTGTTTGAAAGTTGAAGTAACTATCTTATGTGAGTTTATTTCATGCATGGAATAAGTTTTGTTATTTATGTTGAAGTTTGAAGAGTCATAAAGTGAATTAAATAAGCTTGTAAATTAATGCAAGTAGTTGGGGGAATTTTATGTAAGCTAGATATACAATATTTTTGGCTTTATTTTTATGGTACACTTGTACTTTGGATGATTTTTAAAGGATTTGATAATTAATTTAAGATGATTTGTCATTTGAAGTCTTATTTTTGCCTATACAAGGAAAATAGGCAAAATTAAAGGAGAATTAGATCATATTGGAGCAAAATTAGAAGATTTGGAGAAGCAACATAGATCATGACACCATACACAAGTCGATGTTACCCCTTGGAAGAAGAACAAGATACCTTACACAATTTTATGTAAGGTACTTGTATAGGTCTGACATTTTTAGAGAAATTATTATATAACACAACACTGTATGCAAACCTCTAGTAAGGGTCATGTAGCCCACTAAAAATTAGAATTTTGGGTTTTAAAGAAAATATAAGGCAGAGATTATGGGTGGGTAGTTTCTTTCTATTTTTATAGGAGGGAACACTAGTATTTTCTTTGTATTCATTTAAATTTTATAAATATTGAAAAAGTATTTGATTGTTATTAACACTGATTTAATTAAGTTGCTGATTAGAGTAAATCATAATTTAAATTTTGTACAATTTGAGAGAATCTACATCTTAGGGGACCATGGATCTGATATTAAAAGCAGCATAAGATACTAAAGTTACGCTACAAAAATACTTTAGTATTAGGGTGAAAACCTTCAGCAAAATTTTGATGAATATTAATGCATTCTCGAGGATTTTAATAAGGTAGATATATTAGTTAATCAACTTAAGAATAAGATGTTATAAAAGAGAGAGAGCAATATCATATCTAGATTTAATTTTCAATCATTAAAATCAATAGGAGAGTTGACAAAATTTTTTACAACTTCCTTATGAGATTGACACTTTATTCGCTAGTATTACTACTAAGAGACATATGCATTTTTCTCAAGTTATAAGTAATATTTTATGATAGAGAAAAATTTTGATACAGAAATCATACAACATTGAAAAGTAGGAATAATCAAATTAGATTGTTTAATTGGATCATTAACTCTTTTTGAAATTTAAGCTTATCTCTGATGTTAACCTTTTCTATTGATCTACTTAAGTATAAGAAAAAAATTATTTTGGGGAATTATATATACATGTAGCATAAATATGTTTACTTAGTATTTTACTATATGATATGTGCTTAATTGTTGATACATTTAATCCATGCCACTAAGTGATTAATGCTTTAAAATACCTAAGACATTCATTTAGTTCATGTTTGGTTTTAGGTACAATTTGGAAGCATAAGAGCTAAAGTGAGTTGAAAGCAAACTCTTTGAGCTATCTTTTTGAGATTCACACGTAATTGTCTTTATGGAACAAGAAGGACAAGGTTTAGAGTGAAGAGGAGACAAGAAAATGCCAGAAAAATGAAGAACACATTGCATGCTCATAACTAACAATTGTGAAAATCAAAAGTCATGGCCATGAGCATTAACTCAGGCCATAACAAATAACATGCAATGATGGCTTATGGTCGTGAGCTTCAATGAAGCCATTCACGGTCGTGACCACCATACCCACGCTTATGACTTTTATGACCTGGCACCCAAAAACCTAGTTTTTAGTATAAATATAATATGTTGACGAAAAAAAAGGAATGAATCATTTGGAGCAGTCGGGTTTTAGTTTTGGACAAAGAGAAGGGGTAAACCTCTCATCCTTTGGAGACCTATGGTTAGGTTAGGCTTCTCGACGCTAGTTTTTAGGTGATATCGATGTTAAAGAAATCGGTTAAGCATTCTCTCATTGTGTTTATTGTTCTTTCTCTCTTTAGGAATTGTTTAGGTTATCATTGGGATTTTCATATTTGAATGCTCTTTATTCTCGTTCTTGATAGATTGTTTATGTATGAACCCATTGTTAGAATCTTGAATACAATATGTAATTGTTGTGTTTAGATTCATTTGTGGCAACTAATGGTGTCTAATCATTAGGGACAACGTAACCTTGGTTAAATGACCAGAGCTTATGTGGTTGTTTCCTTGATTAATATGTTTTCCATTTTATAAAAATACTGCCCCAATTAAATCTACAAAGCTTGATTCAGGTTATTTGGTAGTTAGGTTTTGTCAAAGAGCTTACTTTAATGAAGCACGATCTAAGGAAAAATCTGGGTTAATAGAGCTTGTTGTTATCCTACAATTAATAGTTGCTAGGAGAGGTATGAGAATAATAATTCAATGAAGTATGTTTAGTTGTGGGTAGGCCGAGATTGAACCGATCACTGGATCTTTAATGCATTCATTCTTTTCTCATTTTTATGTTGTTTGATTTAATTTTCTTTTGTTAGTTTATTTTTACTTTATTTTCTTATTTAAAATTAAACCAAACCCCCCATAACCTAAACACCGATTGTTTTCATTACAAAAGCTTTACACACACTCTCTTTGTGCACAATTTTTAGCTTTAAGCTCCTTTTCATACTGGTCACTTAGGTCAAAACTCCTTTATCTAATCATGCATAACAATATGATGGAATGCATCATTTCACATAATATGCTATCAATAACTTTCATTCATTGTGTGCACACTCATTTATCACATTCACCGGACATGAGTTCGACATTTAGCATTCAGTTGAGTACACATTTTTCATATTCACATGCAATTAGAAAGCACTTCCAATATAGTCCTAAATACCAAACTCCTCGGACCATCAATTTTTAGAATTTTCATAATCATATCAATAACAGTTTAATATCTAAAAGTTAATCGCAATTAATTTAGTCATAGTGAGAAAAGATCTAGGTTAACTCATAGTACACTCTAGTTAAGCTATTGCCTTGATGATTCGATAATGTCTAGATACTGACGAACAAGTTTTGCTTCTTTAGCCATACAATACACACATATTTTACTTATTATGGATTTGATCATTCATATAAATATTCACTCATGCACATGTATATATGTCATATTTAATGTATGCTCAATTGACTTTCCAGGTATGTATCCTTAATCACAAGTCTTGATCATTCAAACATTATAGCTTCTATATAACTACTCTGCAGTTTAGGTTTATAAATTAAGTAAATTTAATTATTCAAAATTCATCAATCATATATTCACCAACCCTTTTCTAGCATTATATGTATTAACACAATTTCCCAATTTGCATTCATTCATTCATAATCAATTACTCATATCCTTTGGATCACATTTGTATTCATAAGAACACCTTTATTCCTTTAACACTCATAGATTCCAAATTTGGATACATTGATATCAAAACAATCCATTCTAGTTATAACATCAATTAACAACCTAAACTTATCAAACCCTTAACCAATTAATTAAACATTAATCTATGTTCATTTAAGGCCTAATTAAGTCTAAATGTTTAAAAGCAAAGTGACTTATCCTTAGTTAATTCAATAATCACACAAAGCATAATTTTTTTTCACTTCAAAGCATTGTCCCTTCCATGATCATGGGATGAGTGAATCCTTCAATTTTTTTTCCATATTTTAACATCTTTATACCAAATTCGAAGCATCTTCATAATAGTCCATTAATTATACCTCAATTATACCTTAATTATACTCCAATTCCTCATTAATTTCATCTTTAATTCTAACGCAAAATTATTCAATTGGTAGCTTATGAACTATTGTCTTTCATGCATCAAAACAAAATAGAAACTATCATTCACTGTCATACATGTAGTCCTACTTCTTTGCCATTTTAAGGACACTACACTACCACTTTTTTTTTTACCATAAATTCACCTTCATTATACTTCAAATCCAAATCTAATTCATCTATACAACAACCTATAAACCACGGTATTTATACATCAAGTACAAAGCATAAAGTATCTAAGTTCATCCATCATATTCCAGCACACTTCATCATCAACATCATATATAATCCATCCCAATTTAATCATCATAATCTTTCTATTAAAACATTCCATAAAGATCAATACTTTAGTTACTTGTTTAGCTCAAGTTCCACCTCAATTCATCAAGTTAACCTAGCCCTCCATGCATGTAAGATCATCACAAATTTAAGGTGGAAATAAGTTGGTTTTGGCAAGGATAAAAGACCACAACAATAACAACATTGCTCTGGTTCTTTGTATAACTTTATGAGGGCTAAAAGTATTGATTTGGTGTGGAAATTAACAAGACTTAAACCAAAATACAGAGATATGAGATAGGAGAAAATTTTAGTGGAGAGAAAAGAAGAATATGGTGAATGTTTGAGTAGAAACACTTTCCGCATTAGCTTAATTTAACTAGGTGCAAGGTGTCTCTATGTTACATTGACTTATGTCCCTAAGCATATAAGCCACTTATCTCCTCCATAAGCTGCTAAATGTCACCTAGTTACTAGTCCATTTGTTACTCAATCATTGTTTCCATTTGTCAATTAATTACCCATGCCTAATGTCACATATTTATCTATGCCATTTGTCACTTATTTCATAGGCTTAATCATCCTAATTTTCCATGTGTCAATTTGTCTTGCCACATAGCATTTTTCCTAGTCTAAATAAACACTTTAATTCATCACTTTTCTAATGGTAACAATTAATTCCAAATTTACTATTTGTAACCATTCAAATCAAAATTCAAGACATAAACAATACATAATTCACATCATGATCATTTCAAAACTTTCATACCCTGAAATATGTCAATTGAGTTCATATACTATCTTTGCAATGTGTACGAAATCATAATTCATGTGTGTATGCTAATGATATGAGTGAATGAAATGTATTTCATGAATGCCAAAATGATATGACATATATGCAATAATCTAAAGCTCTAATCCTTAGTATGGAAAACGGGCTATTACAGAGTGAAAGGAAAGAAAGTACTTCCCTTATTTATGAGAATGACCCTCCAAAGTATAGCTTACACCTATGCCCATTAACATTAAAAGTTTTACCCTTTTCATTGTCCAACTCCAAAGCTCCAAGTGGAAACACTTGAATAACCTTAAATGGGCCGCTCCATTTTAACTTGAGCTTTGTGGGAAATAACCAAAGCTGTGAATTGAACAAAAGCAATAAGTCCCCACTCTTGAATTCCTTCTTCTTGATGTGGCCATCATGTGACTTCTTAGCCCTTTCCTTGTGCAACTTTTCATTTTTATACATCATACCTTAACTACTCCAATTCATCAAGCTGTAACAATCTCTTCTCACCCGTTAGCTTCCAATCTATGTTCAATTTTTTAATTGCTCAATAGGCTCTATGCTCCAACTCTAATGGTAAATAGTAGCAAGCCTTGCCATACATAAGTTGATATAGTGTTATACCTATGGGAGTTTTGAAAGCTGTCCTGTAAGCCCACAATGTATCATACAGTTTCAAAGCCCAATCTTTCCTTGAAGTTTCACCTTCTCCAAAATCTTCTTCAACTCTCTATTCACCCCCTCCACTTGACCACTGGTTTGTGAGTGGTTAGGGGTTGCCACTTTGTGATGAGCATTATATCTTCTCCAAAGAGATTAAATGGGTTTGTTGCAAAAGTGACTCCCTCCATCACTTATGATAGCTCTAGGCACCCCAAATTTAGTAAAGATCTTCTTGATGAACCATTGCACCACCTTGCCATTATTTGTTGGAGTAGCTATTGCTTCGACCCATCTAGACACACAATCAACTCCTACCAATATATAAGAGTTACATAGGAAAGATGGAAATGGTTCCATAAAATCCAAGCCTCACACATCAAATATCTCCATCTCTATGATGTTTGAAAGTGGCATCTCATCTCTCTTTGAGATATTGCTTACTCTTTGGCACCTATCACAATGTAATACAAAATCTCGAGCATCCTTGAACAAGTTTGGCTAGTAGAATCCACACTCCAAAATGTAAACAACCATCTTGTTCACTCTATAGTGTCTAGCATAAACTGAATTATGACACTGAGTCAAAATTTTAGGCATTTCATCTTCAGGGACACTCCTACCAATCATACTGTCAATATATATTTTATATAATATAGTTTCATCCCAAATTTAGTGAGAACACTGAAATAAGAAACACTTCCTTTATTGATACTAGAGATTAGGGAGAAGAATACTTCCTGAGACATAATTAGTAATATCTGTAAACTAAGGAAGAAAAGGATTTTCTACCATCATTAGAGCCTCGTCAGGAAAACGCTCTTCAATTTACTCTTCTTCTTTGTTTTGTACCCTTTCAATTCTCAATAGGTGGTCTGCTACAACATTTTGTTGTCCTTAATCTTAATGTTGAATTCTTGGAGCAAAAGCACCCATAGAATTAGCCTAATCTAGGCATCCTTCTTTACAAAGAGTTAACATAACACCGTATAATCTAAAAACAATAATTTGTGAGCCCAAAAGGTAAGAAAGAAAATTTTCACATGCAAATACCACTACAAGCAACTTCTTCTCAGTGGTGGTGTAGTTCAATTGTGCTCCAATCAAGGTCTTACTGTTGTATTAAATTGCATATAAGCTCTTCTCCTTATGCTGTCTGAGTACACAGCCAATGATATGGTTGCTCGCATCACACATGATCTCCCCAAAATGAGATTCGTTTTGGATAGAGTACCTAAATTTGCTATATATTTGAAATAGGTTTGTCGTAATGCTCAAACTATGGCAAATGCACCTATCGTCATTAATGCATAAATAAAGATACTAATTAGTAGTGATTGAATTCCTTCTATGGTTCCATATGAAAAACCAGTATCAACCTTCTTCATTTTCATTGAAAAATAAATTTCGATCTGCAAAAGCTTTTTCCTCCTCCCGTTGTCTCCTTCGTCGAGCCTTTCCTTTAATGGTTGGGGGAAGCATTCCCTTATCTAAACTTGAAGGGCATGATTTCCAATCTTATTCAAATAGGGGGATTTGGTTTAAATATAGGCTCAAACATAATTTGAAGTTTCTAGCTATGCCATGTGAAAAATAAAAAATTTGGAAAGAGCTACAGGGATGACAAAAAGAGGGTACTTTCTTGTGTTGCACTGAAAAAAGAAAGTGAGAAAGTGGGGAAGAATTAACACAATAGAAGTAAGACAGGAATGCCTATCGCCTTTGAAGAAGATACTCTCTATATGGACTGGAATGCCTATCTAGAGGCTAGATCTACAGCTAACAGAAGTCATCCTTGTTCAGAAACTTACAAACACCTACTTGTAGGGAAGTGACCAATCTGGTGATGTCAAAATAGGTGTTGCTGTAAGTGCCATTTTTATCCTATTAAAAGCATCTAAACAATCATCATCAAACACAAAAGACACATCTTTAACTAACAAGTTGGTCAAGGGTTGAGTAATAAGAGAAAATCCTTGATGAACCGTTTGTAAAACCTAATATGAACAAGGAATGCTCGAAGGCCCTTGATGTTGGTAGGGGTTGCGAGTTTTTTAATCACTTTATTCTTAGCTTGATCTACCTTAATCCTCCTCTATGAGATCATATAGCCTAAAATGATTCCCTCTTAGACCATGAAATGACACTTCTCCCAATTCAAGACTAAATGAAACTCCTTGCATATTTGTAACACTCTATCCAAATTAAACAAGTAATGACCGAAGAGTCTCCAAAAACAGAGAAGTCATCTATAAATACCTTCATGGATTCCTCATTCATATCTACAAAGATAACCATCATGTACCTTCGGAATGTGACTGGTGGATTGCATAAACCAAAAGGCATCCTCCTGTAAGCAAAAGTCCCATAAGGACAACTGAAAGTGGTTTTCTCTTGGTCTTGTGGGTATATGAACACCTGATTGTATCCTGAATATCCATTAAGAAAACAATAAAAAGCATGGCCAGCCACCCTCTCAATTATTTGGTCTATAAAAGGTAATGGGAAATGATATTTCTTAGTAGCCAAATTGAGCTTCCTATAGTCAATGCACACCCTCTAACCTGTGATGGTCCTAGTGGAAATTTGTTCACCTTTTTTAATCTCCATCACTGTCATGCTCACTTCTTAGGCATATATTGTACCGGAGACCCGCTCGTTATCTGAAATTGGGTATATAATACCTGCATGTAAAAGATTAACCACTTCCTTCTTCACAACCTCTTGCATGTTTAGATTTTACCTTCTTTGCCTCTCTCTCATTGTCTTAGATCATTCTTTAAGGTTAATCCTATGCATCACCACATTAAGGCTAATTCCCCTAATATCAAAACTTTGCCACCTCATGGCTCTCATCCTCTTCTTAATTGTTTCTACCCCGTTCTTTTCTTGCATAAAATCCGATTGGTTGGAATTGATGATAGGTAGGGTGTAGCCCTTACTTAAAAATGTGTATCTTAGCTGGGAAGGTAAGGGTTTTAGTTTTACAGTAGGAGGCTTTACAATGAAGGGTGATGTGGGTGCTTCTACTCTCTTTAACTTCTCTTGCTCACCCTCTACACACAATTCCTTTTCGCTCACACTCTCATCCCTTTGCACTTCAACAACTTCCTTAACTTCCTTTTCAATTTCCTTCTCAACTTCCTTCACATAATCATCCACAACATCAATCTTCATACAAGCAATTTCGCTCACTGGCTTCTTCAAAGATTTAGTCATATTGAATTCAACTTACTCATCACTAATTCTCAAAACCAGTTTTCCTTCATGCACATCAACTAATGCCCTACTAGTATTCATAAGGGACTACCCAAAATTAGTAGACAACTCCTCTCTTCTTCAAAATCCAACACAACAAAATTAATAGGAATTATAAATGTATCTACTTTTACCAAACGTCTTCTACTACCCCAAATGGTCTCTTGATGGATTGATCTATAAGTTTGACAAGCATGGATATTAGCTTAATGTCTCCTAGCCCTAATTTACTGAAAATAGAAGCATTAAGTTAATACTTACGCCTAAATCATATAAGCATTTAGAAAATTCAAAATTACTAATAACACATGGAATAGTAAAACCCCCTGGATCGTGTAGCTTTGAATGCATTGTGCTTGTAATGATCAAACTATAGTTCTGTGTCAAGGTCACCATCTGATTGTCCTCCCAAGTGCATTTGTCTGTCAATGTCCTTGAGAAACTTCACATACTTGGGCATACGCTCCAATCCCTCTGCCAAAGACAAATTAATCTGAATTTTCTTCAACTTCTCTAAGAATTTGGAGAATTAAGTGTCGACTTGATGTTGTCCCATACTCTGTGGATATGGAATCTTAGGCTTGCAAGGTGGTGGTTGTAACATCCCCTCACTTATGGGAAGGGTATTTTGGTTATTTTGGAATATATTAAGATTGTTTAAAGTGTTTTTGACATATTCATGCATTCATATATGCACATGAATAGCCAATAGTGAATTTTTGCACATGTAA
>JANQBM010014498.1:0-12091 GCA_025594535.1 Erythroxylum domingense | reverse complement strand
TGTACAATAAATTTTCATGTGCAATACTCACTATTCACAAATGCATGAACATGAGATGTGTTGTCCTACTTTCTCTGTTTGATCTCTCGTATACCCGTTTCCCTGGTCCGACCCGTTATATGGAAACGGGATGTTACAGTCTACCATTTACTAAATGTGGTGGTTGGTTACGAAAATGGTCTTCTGCGACTAAACTTACTTCGTCACAAAAACCCTCGAGTATTTAAATTAAATGTATCTTTTTATACAAATAATAAGGTTAACGGTAGATTAAAGGCTAAAGGGTATATGTTGTCATGTTAGTGATGAATTTGGTTAAAATAAAATGTGGTTTGCATTCCTTATTAATTCAACTAATAACAAAAAGAAGATACAATTTTTTACAAATTTCCCCATTTTATGTTGTTTATCTACCAAATTAAAAATAAAGATTAGTAATTCCCAAAAATGAACCAAATGAAGAACAACTTCATATGTAAGTGTAAAAAATAAAATTTTCTTTTTGTTATTAGTAATAGAAATACCTCATATATGTTAATAAATTAAGAAAATTAAGAATGTAAAGAAAATGCTTGGGTTTTCACGATGTTGTGAATAATTGGTAGTGAATTGGAGTGATAGACGACGATAGTTTTGACCATCACAAAAAGGTAGAAGGTTTAGTATTAGCGATGATTTATGAATTTTGTAGCAAAATGTTGTACAATTTGCAACGCTATTTTATTTTTGTAGCAAATGTTTAACATTTGGCGGTGAAATGTAGATTCGTCGCCAAATCTATCGGATGAGAAAAATTAAACAGATGCTAGGACGATGTTGTTCATGGGATGACAAATGACGTCGTCCTATCCCACGAACGACGTCATCCTAGCGTCTGTTTAAACACAGACGCTACCCCTCCCTTCTTTCCCCATCGAAGTCGATAGCACCCCCTTCTCTTTTGATTTTTCAAAACGTCGATGTTGCCCTATCTTCTCCTCTATCTTAGACTACAGCAAAGACTCTTTTCCATGCACTTGCCCTCTTCATTTGGTGAGTTGTGTTGATTGGATATTTTGTTGTGCTTTTGAAGTCAAAAATAGTATGATGTGTCTATGTTATGTTTTGAGTTTCTTTTCAATTTTTTTGCATTTATTGGTGATGACAATGGTTGAGTTGTGCAAAATTTATGTGAATGTTGTTGAAGAAAGGGAAAATAGATGATAGTTTTGTGTTCTTGAGTTGAAATTTACTTGTCTATAAGGTGTTCGACAAAAGTCTTGAACGAGTTTTGAGTTTATAAATGTTGTGGTCTTTTGTAATAATGGTACATAAATGTTAATGTTGATTGGTTTGATAAACCCTAGAGGATTTGAAGAGTTTTATGGAATATATGGAATCATTAAAAATCCCATATGTTAAATTCCATATTAAAAATGCAAAACCAACTAAAGCTTATTGAGTAACGTATATATATGTTTAATGCTTACAAATTCATGGAGAAGCTTTTTGTGTATTTGTTCAGCATTCCTGCTCTGCAACAAGAAGAAGTAAAATGAGTAACCAGAATATGAGAAGGAAACTGATAAATGGTTATTGATGATTGAGCTAGGTAAGATGTGATTACCTTTTTCTTTTGAGTTTTGATCTGGTTGTTTAATACCTGATACTGTTAATTGTAGAACATAGCTCACAAGTCAAAATACAGAATTTATTACTGATAAATAGTGTATTACAACATTATGACATTTTAAAGGATTGGTTATCATACTAACTTCCTTATTAGGAAGAGTAGAGTAATCTGGCTTGCTTGTATTTAATCAGGAAAAGCTCATGTAAAACTGATTGAATCGAGCCCAAAAATGTTTGAGAAAGCTAGACGTTTGAAACTACTTGTAAGAACAACAAAAGAAAAAGAAAAAGAAGAACAATAATCAATAAAATAATAATAATCACAAAAGATAATGATAGTGATTGTACTTATAGCTTGTAAAAAATGAAAATATTAACTATAAGGAATAGATAAATCTTCAAATTTTAAATTTTTGCTCACTTCTTGAATGTATACATCTATGAAAATAAACTTCTTGAATGTATACATCTATAGGTTAAAATGATTGTTTGGTTTGTGAGAAATCTCTTCACTTTTAAAATACTTTATCAAATTGTTTAACATCTTTTGTTGTACTTTAAATATGCTTTTATAGTACCATAAAGAAGAAATTTTGTATTTAGTTGGTGATTATGTATAGGATTTTTTTTGCAGATTTTGTGTTCCTCTGTTTGATTGGAGCCAAAACTGCAAAATTTGTGTGGCATCTTCAAGTATATTCTCCTTGCCCACCACATGTTCAACAAAAGCAACTGTTGTTTATGTGAATTAGTATTAACCGTTATTGTCATTGCGAATAAGTAGTAATCATCTTACTTATTAGGTTATTAATTAATTGTTTTATATATCAGTTGTCATTTCATTTTGTTGTATATTGTTTACGTAATTAGTGCGTATGAACTGAAACAACGTTGTTGAGTGGATAATAAACAACATCACGTACTTTAATTACATAGATTTTTTAACGTAATATTAAACGAAAAATGCATGTAATAACTTAGTTATCTTCTTTTATTTTATAGTTAAATGGATAAGAGTTGGATGTGTCATCGAAAATGGTCAACTGAATACGTAAAAGGAGTTAAGAGCTTTATGGAATTTGTAAAAGATAAAATGGATGATGACTGTAGTATTCGTTGTCCATACATCGATTGCTTAAATGTCGACTTTCAAAGTCACAATGTGGTATATAATCACTTGTTGATCTGAGACATAGACAAATTATATACTCCATGGCTTTATCATGGTGAACGTAAGGAAGCAAGTTGTAGTAGAAGTGACGGTATATGTTACGATGACAGTTACAATAATGAGGTTGATGGTTATGATGTGAACGATGATGGTGATGAGGGGACTGACAAGATGTTAGATAATTGTCGGAATTATATGGAGATTATAAATGAAACAGGAATGCCTAACATAAATGGTAGTATTACAGAAGATAATTTTGGGAAGTTATGAAAAGTTACTCAAGAATAATTATATCCAGGGTGCTCAAATTTTTCATAACTATCATTTGTTGTGAAGTTGTTGCATTTGAAGGTTTATAATAAATGGAGTAACAAGTCCTTTGACATGTTAATTGACTTACTAAATGATGAATTACCTAATGGACATAAGTTGCCGAAATCTTACTATGATGCAAAGAAACTGTTAAGAGACCTTGGATTGGGATATATTTCAATTCATGATTGTAAGTATGACTGTGTTCTTTTTTGGAAGGAAAGTAAAGATCTTCAGGAGTGTCCTATTTATGGTACATCAAGGTGGCAGTTAGATTATGGGAGAGGGAAAAAGATACTGAATAAAATCCTTGGATACTTTCCTATTAAACTACGATTACAAAGAATTTTTATGTCAATAAAAACAGTCATAGATATGAGGTGGCATAAAGAGAAACACATTGATTATAACATTATGTGTCATCCAACAGACTCCATGGCATAGAAAGAGCTTGATAGAAAGTTTCCATGGTTTGGACAAGATTGTCGTATTGTTTTACTTGGATTGGCCTCAGATGGATTTAATCCTTTCGATAATATGAGTAATTCATATAACACGTGGCCAGTGATTCTAGTCCTATACAATTTACCTCTATGGAAGTGTATAAAGGAGCCTTTTATGTTGTTGTCTTTACTTATTCTAGGACCTACTGCTCCTGGTAAGGACATCGATGTATACATACAACCTTTAATTGATGACTTAAATGATCTATGGAATTTGGATTACAAACTTTTGATGTTGTTGAAGGCAAAACATTTATAACTCATGCCGGACTTTGTTTGGGTGGAGCATAAAAGGGTATATGGCTTGTGCTGTGTGTATCCATCAAACATATTCAAAAAGGATACGAAGTAAAATATGTTATACGAGTCATCGTCGTTATTTAGAACATGAGCATAGATGGCAAAGAAGTAAATAGTTTAATGGCACAGTAAAGTTGGTGAAGCTCTAATGCAGTTGTCCGGTAATGATATTGTTTACCAGCTATCACATTTGGGTGACATTACAAATAGAAAACACCCAAGTAATAGAAAGCATAAGAGAAATGATGTTGAACTAAATTGGACAAAAAAAGCATATTTTTTAACTTACCATATTGGAAGGAATTACTATTAAGGCACAATCTTGATGTCATGTATTTGAGAAAAACAATTGTGAGTCCATTTTAGGGACTGTCATGAGAATTTATGGGAAATCTAAAGACACATTAAGGCTAGACTTGACTTGGAAGACATGAATATTAGAAAGGACTTGCATTTGAAAAGATGGCTCGTATGTTATTCCCCCTCCTTGTTACAACATGTCAAAAAGTGAGAAACAATCATTCTGTCAGTTCCTCTAATCAGTCAAATTTTCTAATGGGTATCATCAAATATAGGCCGTTGTGTGAATGTTAAAGAAGGAAAAGTGTTAGCATTGAAAAGTCATGATTGTCATGTACTTTTGCAACGACTACTTCTTGTTGGAATACGTGGGTGTTTGTCGAAGGACGTGTCTATTATTTTGGGTCAATTGGGAGAGTTTTTAAAGCAATTATATTGCAGGACACTTAAAGTTGAAGAGCTTGATAAAATGGAAAAAAACATAGCATTGATTCTATGTAAGCTTGAACTATTATTCCCCCATCAATTTTTGGATGTTATGGTTCATTTGGTAATTCACTTACCATATGAAGCAAAAATTTATGGACCGGTTCAATTTCGATGGATGTCTCCAATTAAAAGATAATTCATATTAAATTCAACAAGTTTTTTATATGTTAATTGTTTGTAACAATTCCTAAGTTTATAACTATTTATGTTTAGTTTTTTATGCTCTCTTAAGCATTATGTATGTAATAAAACTCGACCAGAGGGGTCTATTACAGACGCTTATATAGCAAATGAATGCTTGACCTTTTGTCCAATGTACTTAACTAATGTGGAGACAAGATTTAATATACTAGAACATAACTTCGATTTTCATGGCGATGGTGGATTGTCTATTTTATCCCAAAAAGTTAGGCCACTTAGTATGGGTAAATATGTGGAGTTAACTACAGATGAATTTGAAATCGCCTATTGGTATATTTTGAACAATTGCGAGAAAGTCGATACATACATAGAGTACGTCTATTCCTTTTCATTCAAGCAATCATATTACAATTTTCTTCATTCACTCTGAGATCTTACTGACGTTGTCTTTTTTAAATAGAGAGCACAAAGAAACAATTCACAGCAAAAGGATTATTAAAGTTGAAGAAAGACATAGGCAGAAGTTTGTATCATGGTTTAGAAATTGAGTAAGTTTCATATTGATTACATAGTATGAAAATATGAGAATATGTCTCATCTTCATATTTATTTTCAATTTGTCGTACAAATAATATGATTACATAACCATGACGTGCAAGAAGCAACAACAACATTATATAGTTTAGCTTGTGGGCCTCATATTTGTGGGAAGAAATATATATGTTGCATTATTAATGGGTGAGATTTCACATACAAGATCGAGATATTCGAGTTAGAAGTCAAAATAGTGGGGTTGTCATTGAAGGATGTCATGATGATGAAATCATTGACTTCTATAGTGTCATCGCTGAAATAATAAAGTTACACTACATCAAGGATAAGAAGGTTGTTCTACTTAAATGCAAATGGTTTCATCTAACTTACATGAAAGTCAACAAGCATATTACTAGCATAAATGTTAGTAAGACATGGTATGATAATGATCCTTTTGTCCTTGCAAGTCAAGTCAAATAAGTTTTCTATGTTAACTATACTATATTGGGTAACAATTGGAAGGTTTGTTCAAAAGTTTCAACAAAGGAATGTCTTTGATTTTTGTGAAAGGGATATTGGTCAATTGGATGAGGATGTAGATGAAGTCTATTAAGATATTGGATTGGAGTTCAATAACGAAGGCATTCTAGTAGAAGATGCAGATATATCATCATTCCATAAGAGAGATGTCAAGCCCAACATAGTTCAACTAGATGAAGTCCAAGCCCATATTATCTTACAAACAGAAGAAGAATATACTCAGGATGACTTAAATAACAATGAGGATACTTTTCTCAAATTTATTGGTGATGAAGAATCCAACGATAATGTATTTAATGATGATAATTTTCAAAATCTTGGTCATGATGATTGAATGTAAATAAATTTTTTGTATTGTTTGAATGTTATGTTCATAATTGCCTTATATTGTTGATGTTTTACTTATATTAAGTTACTATGACTACATGCATGTTTTTTATGTTTCACTTATGTTTTTGCGGACTGTTATGCTGAATGTTTAGTATTTGACTATTGATCTCCTTATATTCATGTGGAATATTGATATTTGAGTTAAGATTATACGTTATGATCATATTTTGTTTTACACAAGTTCAATATAATGGCACCTGGTACAAAAAAGGGAAAGAGGGTGGTAACGACCGAAAAAGTTCCTCCCACCAACAACCAACTCAATCAGACCCCATCGTTCAATAACCAACAATTGCATCCTCGAATGAAGACAGTCAGCAACGACCTTTACCAACATCGTCTATTAGTAATGAGGGATCTTCAGGTCTGTTACTGTTAACCAAACATATTTACATTAATGCTGAAATTACCCATTACATGTTTAGTGTATTTTTCTTATTATGATTTTTTTGTTTTCAAGTTCCAATACTGGCATTAGAAAATGAGGTAGAGGTATCACAAAAGGAGTTGAGTTGCAACAAATGAATTTTGCAATGAACAGCAAGTTGTTTGTGACCATTGACCCCACGAAACGTCGCCCTTAGAATAAGATCCAATCTACAAAATTGTCCACTGAGTTGGGCATCGTTGTGAGGAATAAATTGCCTTGCCTTCAGCATGTCAGGCAATTGAAGGAAGACAACTTGCTCGCTTTGGACAAAGTTTTGGTAATATTTCAATTCATTTGATTATATTACGATTTTACTTAACAAAAATAGTAACCTAACTTTTACGTGTTCTTCACAGATGAAGCTCAATATCGTTGATATCGACAAGCCTGAGGTTTCAACCTGTGTTAGTTCACTGTTGAAAAAAAGGGTGAAGGATCATCGATATAGACTTCATAAATATTACCAGTCTTTCCCCTTCCGATGAAGAGGTAAGGAGACATGTTCCGGAGCGAGTGACTCTAGGAAACTGGATTGAAATGTGTGATTATTAAGCCTTAGCGAAGGTTCAAGTTTGTTTTTCTCTTTTCATATTTCCTTCCATTAATTTTGTTTATACATTTCATCATTACTTCTTTTAATTTAGGAAAAGTGTGAGAAAGCCAAGGTGAACAACGCAAAAAATGAAGACTCCTCATAACACCGAGTCCAAATCATTTGTTGTCATCCGACAAGAATTTGTAAGTTTAACGTTTTCAACTTATTATTATATTTCTTAAAAAAATAAATTCTATTATCTTCTAATTTTTTAAATTCATATAATAGAGCCAAACACAACTCCAAGGACAAGAGTGTGATAGGATCACGATCTACAAGCTAACACTCTACAAGGAAGGTGAAGACTGGACGTCTGAAGAGGCACAAAGTAATTATGTAAATACAAACAAATTAATATTACAATTTATTTTTCTATGTAAGACTAAGTAATAATTTTTTAGTTCACTCGATTTTGTACTTTAAATTGTAGGACAAGATGCAGGAGTTATCGCAGACATCATTGTCTGAGGGGAATCAGCCCAATGTCAATGAATTTGCAACAATGTCCTTGGTACAAGATCGGGCTATATCAAAGGTCTTTGGTATGGCCCTAAGCCTGTTGGTGCATCTTCTTCACGACCAACATATGTCACGGCGCTTCAAAAGGAGAAACAGGCACTGAAGACTAAGATATAATGTACGAAAGAGAAGTTAGATCGTAATGTAAGAGAAGTGAATAAGCTAAAAAAGATGGTCAAACAATTATTAGGCTCAAAATATGCCAGTATTAGTGACAATGATGAGGAGTTTTAGTTTGTATATGACCTGTAATTATTTTTTTTAAATGCAATCCATTTTTAATGTTTATTTTATTTCAGTTTATTATTATTTAAAAAAATGTCACCAACATTAATTATAAAATGTAACTAATTTATATTTCAAACTGTCTTAAAATTTTTAATAAATTAGATTAAATTTGTTTTTAACAATTATAATAAAATTTCAATTTAAAATAAAATTTTTGCTAATAAAAATATTAATTACCAAAACAAAATTGTCATAAAATGTTATTACTTACTTTTACAAGAACGTCTCTAAAAACATTTACCTAAAACAAAAAATTAGTAGCTAAAATTATTCTGTACAAAGACAGAATCGTCTCTAAAAAGTATTAGCTACCAAAACAAAATTGTCACAAAATATTGTTACCTACGTTTATAAAAACGTTTCTAAAAATATTTACCTACAACAAACAATTAGTAGCTAAAACTATTCTACTACAAAAAAATCACCAGTAAAAATATTTATCTATGATTACAGTTTAGTAGGTAAAAACTTTTATCCATGAAACATATACGTCGCAAAATCTTATGTACAACGTTCTTCGTTCTCGTTGGTTATATGTTTTACAGACGAAATTATTATGTATCCGGAACCTTTTTGTGACGATTTTAGAAAAATATCGCAGATATTGTTTTGCTACCGAGATTCAACGACCATTAGGGCGATGATTATTTTTTGTCGCAAATTAATATTTGCAACGATTTTTTAATATTTAGCGACATTTGGTTTCGTCACCAATAAGCTTATCTGTTGTAGTGAATGTATGTCAATCTCAATATGTTTCTTTCATTGATGTTGAACAGGTTACTAGACATATATACAATAGGAGGACAGTGGACAATGGAGCTCGAGGAGAAGGTTACATAACTAAGATGTTTCAGCCACAGTGTTAGCAACCCCGCAGTACTCGACTTCAGCACTAGAATGAGATACTGTGGGTTGTCTCTTTAAAGACTAGGAAATCAAATTATCACCAAAGAAGACACAGTACCCAAAAGTAGACTGGCGTGTATCAGGACATCCGCCCTAGTCAGCATTAGAATAGGTTGTGAGCCTCGAAATAAAGGAGGCATAAAGGCGCAAACCATAGTCAAGTGTCCCCTAAATGTATCTCAAAATCCATTTGAGAGCATTAAAATGAGGCTCTTGTGGATTATGCATGAATAGGCACACTTGTTGTACAGTATATGATATGTCAGGGCAAGTGAAAGTAAGGTATTGAAGAGCACAGGCAAAACTCTGATATAGAGTAGGATCTGCAACAGAGGGTCAGAGTTAGGAGCCAGTTTGGATTTAGTATCCACAAGCGTGGCACACGACTTATAAGTGGACATTTAGGCTCAAGCAAGAATCTCAGTGGCATATTTTTTCTAACAAAAGAAAAGACTATGCTTGTTATGAGTTACAGCAAAACTAAGATATTATGTAAAGGCTTGCGATCAGTTATGGAAAACTCAGAATTAAGGGAGGTAATAAGTCGTTGGAGAAGTTCATCAGAAGAGTCAGTGAGCACAATATCATCCACATGTAGAAGGAGAAAAACAGTGTTCAACCTGCTATGAATATATGAATAATGAAGAGTCTGACCGGCTGTTAATAAAGCCAATGCAAGAGAGATATGTGGCAAAGCGTTGATTCCAGGCACGAGGTGAGTGCTTGGGGCTATATGGAGACTTCAACAGACTGCATACATAATCAGGATGTTGTGGATCAGTGAAGCAGCAGGGTAGATGCATATATACCATCTCCTGAAGATCTCTATAAAGAAAGGTGTTCTTAACATCCAATTGATGAATGGGCCAAGAATAGGATAAGGCAATGTTGAGAATAGTGCAGATAATGGGGGGCTTGACTATGGGACTGACAGTCTCATCATAGTCAATACCTGGGTGTTTTGATTTACCATTAGCAACAAGGCAGGCCTTACGCCTATTGGCCCTAGGTCTTGGTTCTTATTTCGTAGCGACAAGGCGGCAAAATTAAGGGACTTTTAAAATAAAAGTATATATATATATATATATATAATTAACATCAAAATAAAAAGAATTAAATTCTTGGTGGGAGTAAAACAAATAAATAAATAAAAAGAAAATTTTCACGGCTGTGCATTTGAAAATGTCATGGTCATAACAATCAAAAATTCATGGCCGTGAGAACCATGCACGATCGCGACTTTTGGTGAACAGTAGCGGATCGTCACGATCATGCATAAGCACGATCATGCAACCCCATTTATACTCTCTGACTTCAAAACTTCATAACTCTCAATCCCGAAGTCCAAAAATTATAAATTTTACGTTGTTAGAAAGATAAAAGAATGATCTACAACTTTTATGAAGACGACTTTGTCAAATTCTTCCTAGCACAATACAGTTTATTTATTGAAGTTTCAGAACACATTTTCATCCCTCTTTTCCTTTCAACTATCTGTATATACTTATATGCAATTTCCAAAAGACCTGAAAACCAATAGTACAATTCATACATACAAAACTCCTAATTTAACCATTTTCTTTAAAAAAATATATCCAAAAGCCATCAAACATCTCACACTTGTATTCCTAACCGAAGTTAACAACTTAACAAAGAAGAGGATTTGAACATGAGCATAAAAGAAATTCTTCAACTGTTACTTACATTCATTTCTCAACAAGACATAATTTCATCTCTCAGATGTTGCAAAAGTTTATACACAACTTCAATTACATATTTAGAGCCAGTACAATAGCATAATACAAAAATACAATCATGAATGCTCATGTTTGATATGCCTCTAAAGTGTCAAAAGTTCCTAAACTAACTTAGTTACAAAAATTAGAAATTCTTGGAGTCAGTAGAAGTTTTTGTAAGGTTCGACGTTGATCTGCTATTTCTGCATCTGAGGAGTGGAAAAATAATGGGGAGAGCTGGGAAGCTCAATGCCTAATACGGTTATAGCCATTAGCGACGAACCACACACACACAAGCAAATATATACATAAATTTATATCATATTTAAATATACATTATCCATGGTTTAAGCTCACAGATAAACGTATTCTTACACCAATTGAATCAAATAAAATTTTCAGTCATCAAAACATAGCACTCAATCATATGTCGTGTTTAGCAATTCAAAGCAAAATACACATATATAATAGCTTGAGAGAATCCTATAAAACGGAATGGAGAAACCGAAGCTTACACCATAAACAAAATACGTCCATTTTTCGAAACTCATATGCCACAAACGGGCAGCTGGGAGAAGGCTATAGGTCGACATGCACGTGACGAACGAAATGGTATCTCTCTTGCCCATACAAGCAAATTTCCAATGCTTACATATTTCATATCATATTAATATTTTCATGCTTCTTGAATTTTTTGTTTTTCATTAACATCAAGGCAGCAGAATTCTTACAAAACAAACATGATTTCAATCACAGATTATTTTTCCCACATTCACAATGAATAAAAGCAAGCATTTAAGTACCATATAAGCAAATAATTCAGCTCGTCAACATAACGACTATAAACGTATTACCCACCTATTTACTTGTAACTTCAAACTTAAGTTTGTTCTTCCTCTTCTCTTGATTTTGAAGTTCTTGGTTCCCTTCAAACAAACATATTTTCATTCAAACATCATATACAAACAGAACTTCCATAAAGCTTTATTATCCAAAAATAAGCTTAGACTTAATCTACTCTTAGTTTATCTAACTAGAAGAACGAAGATCAAGTTAAATGTTCGTGAAAATCTAAGAAAATAAATCTCTTATTCCTCTTCCTTCTCTCTTTATTTTCAGCACATAAAAACCTAGTTTCTCTTCTTTCTTCTTCTATCAAAACAATAAAATAGATAAAGGGTTACCTAAAACTCTGTTGAATATTCTTCTTCCTCGTTTTATTTCCTTTATCTTTCTTTCCTTCTTCTCCTTTCTATACTTCGGTTTCTCCTTCTCTTCTTCCAATTTCTTCTACAACTTTCTCTCTTTTTCTTTTGTTACTAT
>JANQBM010014435.1:0-12095 GCA_025594535.1 Erythroxylum domingense | reverse complement strand
GAGTGTTGGTTGGTTTAGAAATGGTATGGAAGATGTAGAATGTGAGTTAGGATAAAATCTGGAAATTTTGTGTTTGTATATGTTTTAATGTTTCTTCCATAACCTTTTACGTGGTTATGCAATTGAGATGATTTTTGTCTTGAATTCAACTTGAAGAGTTTGGCTACATTTCTTGTGAAGGAAGTGATGTTTAATTCTAACTTGAAGAGTTCCAAATTTGGACATGAATGTGAGGATACATGTAGGGATGAATAGTTCAATTTTAGTGACACTAAAGTTGGATTTGTGATCTGAAACTTTGGAAATTAATCTAGGTTGATTTAGGCAAATTTTGCTAATTTTAGTAATTTGGAAATCATAAAGATTAACTTAGAATTAATCCAAGTAGAGCATAACATTTCTGGTATGACTAAAAAAAGGGCATATATACTAGGATTAAAGTGTTTAATCTGGACGTCAAAATAATTAAATTTTAGGTCTCCTAATCGAATCACATTCATAATTTGAATTAGCCAAGACTAACACTAGTACTCGATTAGGTTCAAGAGTTGAATCAAATCATAAACTTTAAATGCATAGTCAAGTCACAACCTAAATTAAACCTCCTTTATATGATACACGCATTAGATACATTTCAAGGGTAGTTATGGACATAGAATTAATTCAATTGAGTTGTGCATAATCAAAATGTATATGTGATATACATAATTAAGATCATCCAAGTATTGTTGAGACCAAAGGATAAATCCCTTAACCAAATATTAGGACTTACGCATTCCATTGATAAGGCAAGAACCAAATTTTTTTTAGAGTTAGGTTGTTAGGCAAACCCAACCTTGCTCAACATGAATATGTTTAAACTATATAAACTAGATTTCTAGATTAATGGGTTGGTCCTAACTGGAAGTGTTGATTTGTTGGGTAAACGCAAAGTCAACTTGGATAGAGGTGAAGTTGGGTTATATACGTAGGATGTATACAAATCAAGAATTAGTAACCCAATGAGTGTACTAAATGAACAGTTGATGGAACAAGTCGATAGTTGCATAATTGAATGCAATTGGTATGAATGATACCTACCAATTGACCTAAGGTGGCTTGTTGGGCAAACTCAAGGTCATTCTTGGTGATATTAGATATTGACTCATTAAGAAAACTATAAGTTTTCTTGAATTCGTAGTGAGGGCTATAGGTTTGAATTAGAATAATGTGACCCATAATGCATGTGATTAAAATCCTTATCGATATGCATTAATGTACATTCTAACACTTTCTCTCATTCTTCTAAGTTATTGAATCACCATGATGTCTTCTAGTGTGAACTTACGCTCCCTATTAGATTCCAATAAGCTCACGGAACCAAACTTCTTGGATTGGATACGGAATTTGAGAATTGTTCTCAAATATGAAAAAATAGGATATGTCCTAGATGAATCACTTCCAGATCCCCCTACTGTCGATGCATCTGATGAAGATCAGAAAGCTTATAAGAAGCTATTGGATGACAGTGAGTTGGCTAGCTGTATAATGCAAGACTCTATGTCATCAGAACTGCAAAAGCAGATGAGGCTATAGATGCTCATACCATAGTCTACCATATGAGGGAATTGCTTGATGAGCAAGCTCGGTTTGAAAGGTTCGATACCTCAAAGTTGCTTTTTCGTTCTAAGATAGCTGAGGGATCATTTCTACTGCAGTATACGTTGAAGATGAATGGATACATTGAGAGATTAGCCAGTTTGGGCTTCATAATGGATCATGAATTAAGTATAGACTTAATTCTGACTAGTTTGACTAATAGTTATTCACAGTTTGTGCTTAACCATCGAATGAACCAAATATCCTCTACGATACTTGAGTTAATTAATCTGCTCAAAACAGATGAGTAGACTATCAAGAAAGACAGCAAGGCTGTGATGCTAATGGACTCTGCTTTTGGTTCTAAAAAGAAGGACCGAAAGAAGAAGAAGAAGTCCAAGAAGCCAGTGGCAGGTGTAGCCAAGAAGAAGGTAAAGGAGACAACAACAAAGGGAATATGCTTCCATTGCAACAAGGAAGGACATTGGAAGAGGAACTATAAAGCTTATCTAGAGTCACTGAAGCAGAAGAAGGCATTAGATGGCCCACCATCTACTTCGGGTATGATATTTGTCATTGATGTTAGTACTATTTTTGATCATAACATTTGGGAATTAGATACTAGATGTGGCTCACACACATGTGTTAATATGTAGGATCTCAGGGGATAGTAGACTGCTCAAGAAGGGAGAGATGGACCTATATGTGGGAAATGGATTAAGAGTTGCTGCATTAGCCATAGGGACATATGTTTTGTATCTTCCTAATGGGTTAAAGTTAATTTTGGAAAATTGCTATTATGTACCTGTTGTGACTAAAAACATTGTTTCTGTTTCATGTCTTTAAGATTTTATTTAACTTTTTAAAGAAACAGTTGTTCAATTAAGTTGAATGAAATGTTTTATGGTATTGCTACATTGTGCAATGGAATTTACTTATTAGATATGTCCAATCCAGTTTTAAGTATCAATGACAATAAAAGACAAAAATGAGATAACCTAAAATCATCTTACTTATGGCATTGTCGACTTGGCCATATAAGTGAGAAATGCATGATTAAGCTACACAAGAATGGTAGCCTATGGTCATTTGATTATGAATCATATGACACATGTGAATCTTACTTGTTAGGCAAGATGACTAAATTACCTTTTAAAGGAAAGGGTGAATGAATGAATGGGTTATTAGACCTAATACATTTTGATGTATATGGTCCAATGTCCATTTATGCCAAAAGGTGGTTTTATGTACTTCATTACTTTTTTTGATGATTATTCATGATATGGGCATTTTTATCTAGTGAGATACAAGTCTAAAGCGTTTAAAATGTTCAAACAATTTAGACATGAAGTAGAAACAACTCGATGAAAGTATTAAGACACTTCTATTAGATCAAGATGGTGACTACTTAAATAAGGAATTTCTAACTTATCTCGGAGATAGTGGGATAGTATCCCAGTGGACTCTACCTTACACATCACAACATAATGGTGTAGTTGAAAGGAGAAAATGAACCTCTTTAGATATGGTAAGGTTAATGATGGACTTAGTAGATCTAACAAAATCAATTCGGGATTATGCACTCTAGACTGCTATTTATGTGACAAACATAGTCCCTTCAAAGGCAGTTGAAGTTACTCCATATGAGATATGGACTAATAAAAGGCCCTATCTTTCTCATATGAAAGTTTGTCATTGTCCAGCTAATGTGAAGCGGATTCAATCAGACAAGTTTGAAGTGAAATTTGATAAATTTTTGTTTATAGGATATCCTAAAGAAAAATTTGGATGTTAGTTCTATAATGCCTTAGAGCAAAAGGTATTTGTCTCAAAGCATGTTGTCTTTTTAGAGAAAGAGTTTCTTCTAAGAGAAGATAGTGGGAGTAAAGTTGAACTTGATAAAGTTCATGATGCTCAAACAGACGTAAATCAGTTGCCTGAACCTAAAATTGTTGTTCAAAGAGATGAGACAACAGTTGAACCTTCTAACACACAAAATGTTCATAGGTTAAGTAGGATATACAATATTCCAGAGAGATATGGATTTCTCATAAGTTAACACAATGATGTATTGCTCATAGAGGACAATGAGCCTATATAACCTATGGAGAAGATCTGAAGAGTTCAGAATCTGAAAAATGGCTTCAAGCTTGAAATCTGAAATGGATTCCATGTTTGAAAACCAAGTATGGACTTTGGTTGACCTACCCAAAAGGTTAAAACCTATAGGATACAAGTAGATTTTTAAGAAGAAAACTGACATGGAAGGTAATGTAATTACCTATAAAACGAGGCTAGTTGATAAAGGTTATCATCAAAGATAAAAAAATTAACTATGACAAGACATGTAGCCCCATAGCTATGCTTAAATCCATTAGAATACTCCTAGCCATTGCTGCTCATTATAATTATGAAATATAGATGTGAAGAAAAGTTTCCTAGATGGAAACTTAGTTGAGGATGTATATATGACAAATCCTGAGGACTTCATATCCAGAGATGGCAAAAAGATATGTAAGCTTCAAAAATTCATTTATGGATTAAAGCAAGCATTTAGGAGTTGGAACATCCAATTTAATCAGACAATCAAAGAGTTTGGTTTCTCACAAAATCCTAATGAACCTTGTGTGTACAATAAGGTTAGTGGGAGTGCTATCATATTCCTTGTGTTATATGTTGATGACATATTAATAATAGGAAATGATGTCTCAAGTTTGCAACCAGTCAAAGTTTGGTTGTCTCGGAATGTTTCTATGAAAGACCTTAGAGAAACAATTTACATATTGGGAATAAAGATCTATAGAGATAGATTAAGGAAGTTATTGGGTCTTCATAGTCAGCATACATAGATAAAATGCTAAATAGGTTTAGCATGAAGTAGTCCAAGAGAGGGTTTCTTCCCATGACATATGGGATAAAACTCTCAAAATCTATGTGTCCCAAGACATAAGATGAAAGGACTTGTATGTGTATGATCTAGTATGTTTTAGCAGTAGGATCAATCATGTATGCTATGTTATGTACAAAACCCGATATATCATATGCTCTAAGTATTATGAGCAGATACTAATCAGATCCTGGTGAGGGGCAATGGGTGGCTGTTAAGAATATCCTAAACTATTTGAGAAGGACTAAGGATGTATTCTTAATATATGGAAATGAAGATCTTATAGTGAGCGAGCATACAAATGCCAGTTTTCAATCTGATTAGGATTACTCTAAATCCTAGTCAAGTTATGTTTTCACACTGAATAGGGGAGTAGTCAGTTGGAAGAGTTCCAAAGAAGAGAAACCAATAGATTCGACAGCGAGTCAGAATACATTGCAGTTGCAGAAGTGAAAAAAGTTGTTTAGATCAAGAAGTTTGTCAAGAAACATGGAGTGGTTTCTAGCATAGTAGACCTAATATTGTTGTACTATGATAACAATGAGGCTATTGAGCAAGCTAAGAAACCGAGGTCTCATCATAGGTCCAAGCATGTACTCAGGAGATATCACCTGATCAGGTAGATAATTGATAGAGGTGATGTAAAGATAGAGAGAGTGCTCACAGATCAAAACATCGCTGATCCTTTAACTAAGCCACTTCCTCAAGTAAATTTTGATTCTTGTGTACTCGCTTATGTTATTAGATATAAAGGTGATTGCTTTAGTGCAAGTGGGAGTTTGCTAGAGTAGTACTTTAAAGGTAATCACCTTTAACACTTTTGTACAAACTTTATTTTGATTAATAAAGCGAAAGTAATTTTTCATTAATTTGATATTTGTTTATATATGAATTGATATTGATCTTAAATCGAATTAATGAAGTTCATGATACAAGCCATAAAATGAAAGAAATCATGATGATATCAAGATAATGTGATTCCTATCAAGTACAATTATGTTAGTATCTAAATAATCCCTAGTCAGAGGATCAATAAGATAGGACATTATTAATCCAGACAGGCTAGCATATGATATACTCCTTGATTTGATCAAGAAATGGATCTTACAAACTGTAAGCATGAGTTGTTTAGAGTTAACATGTGGATGATTACTAAGGGTAGTAAGTACATCAGATGACCTACTATAAGATTATCATATGGATGACCTATCGAATGCCAATGATTAATCTCTTCATAGCAATCATGCAAATATCCTTAAACTTGAGGTACGCAAGGATATCTTAGATATGAATCCTGTGCTTTAACATCATTCCTTGTTACCTCAAGATGAGGTCGCTCTTAGGGTGATGATTAGGTATAACTATTTGTATTTGAAGGTAATTAGGTAGTTAATAAAGGATTCAGCACTCTTAATAGAAAGAGGTGATACCCATGGCCTCTAGTCAAGATCATTACTCAGGAGTCTCTGGCCAGAGCAATTATGTGTCATGAAGATAGTGTTCAACGATATATAGAGTAATGAGATCCGAGTATAAGAACTAACATCATTTGGACTAGATGTGATGTAGTCAGTCTAGTAGGAGTTGACACATAGCCCATACTCTGAACCAAGTGGGGTATACTATGATGAAAGGATGAATTGCACAGTAATTGTCTATGGAAAGGTTTGTAAGTTAGATAATCAACTATGGAAGAGTTCGTGTGTTAATCCACTTATATTCTAACAAATTGGCATCATGAAACCCTTCATGATTTGATTAAATTAAAAGTTAATTTAGGTGTCTAAAATAACTGGGAACCTAAGGGTCACAAGTATAAAAGATCAGATGAAAAAAAAAGTGTGTATGGTCATTTAAAGCAGGCCACGAATGTGGCACGATCGTGACTTATAGGGCCACAATCGTGGCCGAAGGCGAGACAGGCCACGATCGTGGCCAACAAGGCCACGATCGTGACAAAAGCCATGAAATGATATATAAGTGAGTTCTTCACTTATGTACACGAGCTTCTTCCACTTTTTACACACTTAAGTGAATGACAAAGGACTCTAGAAGATTTCTAGAGAGAGTGATAAGAGTTCTTGATTTATCTTCATGCAATTTATGCAATTGTTGTATAAATTAACATGCATATAGGATAACTTTGATCTATTTCCCATTTGAACATCTACTTGAATTCAACAAGTTTGGTGTTCTAACACCTTTACACATTGTTTCATCTTCTGTCTTTGCATGTTCTTGGGAGATTAAGGAAGGGTTTGGTGTTTGCAATAACCCAAACAAGGAGAAGAAACCAGAAAGGAGGAGAAACAAAGGTAAAAATGTTTTTATATTTCATGTTCTTTACATATCCTTGCATGCATTTATGATCTTGTGATTTTCAGGTTGTCATGGCATCGGAACCTTGATTCTGAAACTTCCACTGCATTCGAATGCATGTGATGCATGCATTTATGGCTAACCCAATAACCCTCCTCTTGCATCCTATGCCATTCCATTCCATTATAAACCCTTCTCCTAAACGATGGAATAATATTACATTCTATTGCATTCCATTAATAAACTCCCAACTAAACATAACCTTAGGGATTTCTTTTTTATTGGGAAAAATTGTTTATATAGATAACTCATGTTTATTTTATATGAAAAATTATTTTCCTTTTTAAAAAGTATATGTTATTGTAATTTCTCTCATTTTTTAAATTATGATATTAAGACTCAATTTTTACTTAGATGCAATATTAAATAAAAATATTTATTTTTGCCTCATATTTAGGATTATTTTAGTGTATTATTTTTCAAAACGTGAAAAATTGTATTAGTACCCTTCAAAGGGAAATTAAAATAAACTAGATCATGGAGTCCTGTTGGTACTATAAACTAGTACTAGGATAAAGAAATGAGGATAGGATAAGAATAAGCAATGCTGAAGTCATGAGCCTCAAAGGTTTAAAAATACTTTTTTCAAGCTTAATAGTGAGAATGGAAGTAGTGAACTATTCTAAAATCTAAAGTTGGAATTGAATATGATATATTAGCTTATCTTCTAATTATGAGCAAGGCTAGAGCTCAATCTTAAGGTCATTTCTCTAGCAAAATTAACTTCCTTTATTGACCTAATAACTCCATAATTAGAGTATCTATTGAAAGAAACAATGTTTATGAATAATGGCCTTTTTTGTTCTTAATGGCTTAATTATTTATAAAGCACAACAATTAATTAGTTACAATAAACTGATAAGTTCCCATTAATTTAAGGAATATAAAAATTAGCTAGAAGAGTATTAGCACATATCTTTTACACTTTCAATGTCAAATAAATGATAATTCTGATCACCTTCCGATAAGTTGATCATGGAAAGTAGCAATAGTCAACTTGTGCCTTATAGTAGTAAACCAATCTTTTACTAACAGTTTTACGAGAGGATCAACAATTTGGTGACTTGTTGGTATGTACTTCACACATAATTTTTTCATGTTAACTTTTTCATCAATAAAGTGAGTAAAAAATGGGAGTAGTAGTCAAGTATGTGGCACTTAAGTTATCATATAAGGTAGTGGGAATATCATTAATTGATACATGTAACTTATTAGCCAATGAAGTTTTTTAATTGAAGCTACAAGTACTTGATATTTTGATTCCATAGATGAGCAACAGACTATGTGTTGCTTGCTCATAGAAAGCTTATGGTTTACACTAGTTCTTTAAGCTCTAAACAAGAAAGGAACCTTGGAAAAGCCTTTCAAAACTTGACTCTACATCTAAATTTTAAGAGATAAGGGTGGAGGCATGGAAAATAGCCTTAGTTTAAAATGTGCAAATAAAGGATAAGAACTGCCCTGTGAGATCCTTTAGGTTATTAAGGAACTATTCCCAACTAATGAATGTCTTTGGAAGCATGTATAAACTAATATACTTTTTTGATAGAAAAATAAATGTTAGGTCTTATTAATGATAAATATTGCAACCCTCCTATAAAAAATTGATATAAATCAGTAGAGAGCTTATTCTTTGAACTTATTGGAGTGTTGATTATATTGGAATTTTATATTTTGTCTATTACTAATAGATCACTAATGTATTTAATCTAAGTTAATAACCATCTTGAATCTACCTAGGTAGCCATCACACCTATGAACTAATGCAACTAACCAATATCTTATTTTTAAATTTAGAGCTCAATTGCTTAATAAGAGACTTCCTTTGAGTTAGTCCTATATATTATAATATTTTCAATATAATTTATAACACTAGTGAGTTGCCTGTTTGAGTACATACAATAACTTTTGTAGTTTGTAGACATAAGTAGGATGACTTTGATCAATAAAACCTTATGACTGATACATATAAATAACTTACTATAAATTGTTATGTTGGAATGCATTGGAGACATCTAAATGTTTATTGGACCAGCCACATGATATAGCAAGACTAAAAATAAGATGCAAATTAGTTGGTTTAATAACTAGGTTGTATGTATCATGGTTATCAATATTCAGTTATTATTGAAAACTTTTGGCAATGAGGCTTACCTTATGTCTATCAAACATACAATCTATATGATATTTACTTTTGAACACCTATTTGCATCTGATGATGTTATATTGATCATAAAATGACACCAAGTACAAAGTATAATTATCAATTAAGCATCAATTTCCTCAGCCATACCTCTACACCATTTAATTTGTTTAATTGTTTGAGAGAAAGTAGATAAAAAAGATTTTGTCTTAAGTGAAACAATTTAAGACCTCATGATCATAAGATGATGTCTTTAAGCTTAAATAGGAATTAAGCTAATAAAATAGATGTTATAAAAAATTTGTTCAAATCGACAATAAGAGAAATATTAGTTAATGCTGAAGGAGAAGTCGTGGTTGGTGTAACATCAGTGGTTAGTGGTGTAACTAATGGAATGGAAATGTGATTTATTTGCTAGTTATTAGATTGTGTAAAGGATGGGGAATTTATATCTACTGGTAACTTAGGAAGGAGTATTAAAATTGGAGTGGACTTTTGGACACGTTGACTTACATCATCATCTTTGTAAGAGAAGATTTGTTCATCAGAGACCACATGATGTGAGATTAAAACTTGCTTAACAGATAAATTAAAATAATTATGTCCTTTATGGATTTTGTTGTAGCCAAGAAAGACACACTTAACTGCGTATATAGCAAATCTACTTAAAGCGTAGGGTCATAATTATATATACCACAAAAACCAAAGATTTTATGTTTATAAGGATTAGGTTTACTTTTGAATAATTTGAAGCATGGAATTGGCTTAATTAGAATAAGATTAGGCAATTTGTTAATAATATAAACAACTGAATCAAAATTATATCCAAAATTCATACAGAATGAGATCTTGGTTTAATAAATAAAACTTAATTTGATTATATGGAGATGTTTATGTTTGTCATAGCCATTTTATTCTAGTCTATAAAGACATGATCTATGATGTGAGATACCATTTTCAGAAAGATAATTGGAAAAATCTTCGTACTCAAGCTATCAATGAGATTGAAATTGTTTATTTGTATCCTAAAGAACTTTTCAACAATATGTTTAAATTTGATGAAATCATTAAGGACTTTAAATTTTTAAGTAAGAAAGAAAATCAAACATTATTTGTTAAAACAATCATAAAAAAGCATAATAATGCTATCCATTAGTATATAGGGTTGGTTATGGTCCTCGTACATAAAAAAATTAAATCTAAATAAATTTAAGCATGATAACATAAGAGTGTTTTAATATCTCCAATTTTAATCTCATTAGGACCGTAATATTCATTATGACAAATTATTGTGGTTAGGAATTAGATGATGAGTAGCATCAACTTCTAATATATATAATGATTTGGGATGTTTGAGAAGTTGTGGTAATAGGGCTGGATTGTTTCGATATAAAATTATAAGTTTTCTTAGTATATTTTGGAGAAGGAAATTAGGGAGTTACATGGCCAATATAATTACAGTTATAGCATGTTACTAATGTACTTTTAGGAGCAGTTTGACTGGGTTCATAATTGAAGAAGTTACTGCCATCATGATTGCCACAACCACTACGATTTCATCCTCCATGTCACCTCTTTGTGGTAAGAAATTTGAAGCATAAAAACCTGTGGATTGGAATAATTCTACTGCACTAGTTTCAGCTATAATATTAGTTTCTTCACTTAAAAGCAAGCAATATAAAACAGCAATGGATATAATAAATGATCTATATTCTAAATAAAGCCATTTATTATGATTTACAGAAGATTATAATAAGTCCATTTATTATGATTTGCAGAAGATTATCCTTTATGACTGAATTTTGTAATGTTACGAGTTGATCATACACTTCCTTAGTATGTTGTATAGGCCAATTGATTTAATAGTTGATAGACATAGATTATAGGATGTTTTCTAAGTTTTTAAGTATATTTTAGATGTTTTCTAAATGATTATCATGTGTATAAGCTTATAACTATGTTCCTATTAATGTTTTTATGTGTTCTAAGTGTTTGATTGGTTTAAAGAAAGAATTTGATCTTAATTTGATCTTTTAAAAGGTTCTTAACTTATTTATGAGTGTATGGTGATAGTTGTGCATTAATCTATGTTTTTCTAGGCATGTGTTTCTTGCATAACGGTTGATTATTGTTGTAATTTATGATTCATATTGTATGTTTTCATTTAGTTTGATTTTCAAGGTTTTTCTTTTATGTTTGATGTTAATTTAGGGTAATAATTGATTATTTTTATATAGAAAGGAAGATTGAGCAATTTGGAGATTGAACTAGAGATCAAAGAGGAGAAGAGAAGAGGGAACTTTTTGTTGCATAATCCCACAATCATGAGAATCATGCCAATTCGTATGATTAACCCAAGACATTTGATAGTTGTGATTTGTATGATATTTTAGGGTTCAATTTGTTAGGTATTTAATGTTAATTTGAGTGTTTAGTGTGTATTTATGTTTTAATTGTGTTACTTTATGTGTTTAGGAGTTTTTTATGGGTTAGTATGAATCTTTAAACTTAATTGTTATATTTTTTAGGTACCTTGATGTGTTTGTTAGTGTTTCAGGGAAACTGACAAAGAATAGAGAAGTTTCGAAGAGTTTCGGGCAAAAAACATGGCCCATGATTGTGGCACAATAAGCCATGATTGTGACATAAAGAGACGAGTTGACAAGACCCAAGCCACTGATAGTTTCATTTTGCATGAAGTTTTAAGTGTAATTTGTTAAGTATTTAGTGTTAAATTTAGAGTTAAGTGTGTATTTATGTGTTAATTATGTTAACTGTGTGTTTAAGCGGTTTTTATGGGTTAGTTTGAATCTTTGAGCTTAATTGTTACATTTTTTAGGTACCTTGATATGTGTGTTAGTGTTGCAGGGTAAATAGGGAAGAACAATGAAGATTTGAAGAGTTTCGGGCTAAAAGACATAGGCCACATGTCATACCCCCTCACAGTAGGGTACGCACCGGGACGCCCGTAGGTCATTCCGATACATATCCTATGATAAGGGAGCGCTACGTGTGATCACTACAATACTCTAAATGGCATCATATCAATTTGAATAATTAAAGCAGTAATTGTAATTCACAAGATTTTTAAAACCAAACTCTTCCTCT
>JANQBM010014413.1:0-12099 GCA_025594535.1 Erythroxylum domingense | reverse complement strand
TATGTCACTACACTATAAACACTCCTAAACATTGCAAATGACTAAAATACCCTTCATATTGGTGAGGGGATGTTACACACTATCACAATGTAAGGTTATCACAAGTATAGAACGAGGACAAAGATCTATATCCAACAACAAATCCTTTAACCATTTAGCCTCTTTGTAAGCAGAACATATAGTTATAAATTCAGCTTCCTTGGTAAAGTGAGTTATCATTGTTTATTTCTTCGAAGCCCAAGAAACAGCTCCACCACCAAGCAAGAATACCCAACCACTTATGGGTTTTTGGTCACTAATGCTAGTAATCTAACTAGAATATGAAAATCCTCTAAGAACATTTAGAAAGCTATCATAAAAGAGTCCAAAATCTTTTGTCTTCTTAAGATATCCCAGCACTCATCTAATAACTTGCCAATGTTCTTGGCCAGGACTTTTAGTGTATCTAGCTAGTCTACATACTGAGTATGAGAAATCTGGTATAATGCAACTTATTACGTATATTAGACTTCCAATTATACTAGCATATTTAAGTTGTGCAATTGGATTACCTTTATTCTCATGCAACTTAAAGTTAAGATCAAAAGGAGCACTTACCGCTTTCACATTCAAATGTTGATATTTCTTCATGATTTCCTCAATATAATATGATTGAGATAGTGCAAAACCTCCACTATGTTTCTTAACTTTAATGCCTAAGATAGTATCTACTTCACCGAGATCCTTTGTAATAACATGTTTTCCATACTAAGGGTTAGGACATAGGATCCTAGACCATTGTAAATGAGAAATAGCATAGGGATTTTATGAGATGCATTACATTCACATGCATAACATGCACATATACACATGAATTATGATTTTCATACTCATTGCAAAGATTGTTTATACACTTAATTGACATATTCTGAGGTATAAAAGGTTTAAAATGGTTATGATGTGAATTGTGAATAATGTCTTGAATTTTGGTATAATGATTTTCAATTATTAATTTGGAATTTATTTGTTACATTTAGGAGATTTATGAAATTAATATGCATTTTTGGACTAAGAAAAATGTTAAGTGGCAAGACAAATTGATACATGGTAGTAGAAATAATTGACACATAACAGTAGAAATAAGTGACAATTGGCTTAGAGAATTTAGTGACAAATGGACTAGAGATTGAGAGACAAATGGACTAATTATTAAGAGGCATGTGGTAGCATAAGTATAAGAAATGAAGCTTGTGTCCTTAGTTTACAAGTGTCATGACACTCACCATGCATTAAACCCACACAACACCCACACATTAAAGATCATCTTTCATTCTTACTTTTTTCTACATGCTCTTTTCTTCTTCTTCTTCTTCTTCTCTCAATTTTCAACGCACACTCACAACGTTGAGCTTTGCGAAAAATATGCACTTCGCTACTTCAATCTTTTGTTGTCTTCTTCTTGTTACCAAAGACCCAACCTTTTCCTCCTTAAAATGGTGATGATCATGTCAGTTTGGAGAGTTAGGTTTACTTGAGTATTTGAGGAGTTTTTGAACTAAAAAAGTAACTATATTAATGTTCTTCATGGTTTGTTTTAATAGAAGAATTTATTATGATTGTTTAAGGATAGATTGATAGTGAAAATGGTGCTTGATGAGTGATGGAATATTGATGAACAAATGGATACATTCATGTTCTATTTTTATGTAAATGATCAATAATAGTTTACATATTGTTATATAGATGATTTTGAGTTGGAATTAAGGTGATTTTGATGAATAATTGAAGTAGAAATGATGATCTATGCATAAGATGTTTGAGTTGGTAAGAAAGAGTTAAAATCTAAACATTGAAGGAAAAGGCTGTAAATTCATGGATTAGCTATCCCACGATCGTGGGAAGGCATCCACAATCGTTGGAATTACATGGAAAGTGAAATCTTCTCTTTTAAGTGATCTTTAAACCAACTAAGGATAAGCTACTATACTTTGGTGCATTTAGACTTGATTGAGGCTTGAAATGAACCTAATTTGAAGCTTGACTAATTGATTAAAATTTTGATATATATAGGTTGTTAATTGAGGTTATAACTTAAGAAATTATTATTTGATATCAATGTTTACAAAATCTGGAAATTTATGAATGATATAGGAATGAAGGTGTTCTTAGGAATGAAAATGTGATCCAAAGTAATGAGTAAGGTGTATTAACTATGAATGAATGAGAATTAAGATTTTGTGTGACTTTATAATGCTAGAAAAAGATTGATGAATGTATGATGATGAATTTAGAATAAACAATTTTACTTGAAGTATAACCCTAAGTGCGAACTAGAAATATACAAGTTATGATGTATGAATGGTTAAGAGTTATGATTTAAGGATACATACCTTAGAAAGTCAAATTGAGCATGCATTGATCATGACATATATATATGTGCATGAGTGAATACTTATATGAATGATAAAATTAATAATGTGTGTACAATGTGTGTATTGCATGATTTTAGACAAACAAGTCAAATGCCAACATCCAAACATTGTCGGTTCGTTAAAGCAATAGCTTATCTGGAGCTTACTGTGAGTCTACCTAGTTCTTGCTCACTATGATTGATTTGTTTCTATTTAAATTCATATATTGAACTATTATTAATGTAATTGTGATAATTCCAGAAATTGATGGTCTGAGGAGTTTGATATTAGGGAATGAATTGGGAGTGTTCCTTATTGAATGTGAATCAGAAAAATATGTGTACTCAATAAAATGTTGAATAATGGACTTAATTCTGATGAATATGCGAAAATGACTATATGTAATGAACGAAAGTGATTGATTGCATATGATGAGAAATTATGCATTTCATCATATTGACATGTATGATCAGATAAAGGAGTTGTAACTGGAGTGATTAGTGAAAAAAAGCTTAAAGCTTAGAAATGCTCATAAAGAGCCATAATTTCAGTATTTAATGAGCTCGGTATCCACAATAGGTATGGGATAGTTATTAATGAGTCCGGTATCCACAACGGATACAGGATAGTAAAAAGGCGCTCGGTCACAACAAAGTAACAATAAAAGTGGAGTCACATGTGCATTTGCATATATAATTTGATATGTATTAACTGAATGATTGAAATGAATTGTTTGGACTGTTCTGAAATAGAAATGTGAAATAATGTATAAAAATTGTATTTGTTAAAGCATGATGAAATGTGAAGTGATAATTTAATATTTGATTATATGATTTGTCTATGAATTGAATTATAAATTATCTGTGTTGTGATATGGGTGAACACATCAAAGATAATTCACTTACTGAGTTCACAAAACTCATCAAAATTGTAATGTTGAATTTCAAATACGAGAGAGAGACTTGACTCCTATGACAACCTAGTAAAAGCCTAGTTCTATCCATTTTGGAAGTTATGAATGGCTCAAAGGCATAGTCAGCTGATCTATAAGGAGTCTAGTAGATTGTTTATTGACTTTTCTCATTTCATGTAGGACATTTTTGTAAAAGAGTAATAAAATTCTCAGATGTTTTGGTAGTGTAAATATATGTATTATGAAGTGTAATGTTACAGTGTAAATTATGTTTGTGAATGAAATAGGAAAAGTTTATCTTTGACTACTTATATTTTGTATGATGCTATAATAAGTGAATGTGATTGCTCTAATATGTCATTTTCATAGGGTATGTTCTTAAATATCTCCTAGATATTTGGGCATATACTTTATGAAGGTGTTGTGTTACAGGTTTTGGTATCAAAGTCTGGTTTGGCATCCACAGGGATATATAAGAACATTTAGACATGATATATAGTGAGAGACTTGGATAGTGACTATGATTATTATTTATTATAAGTCATCTACTATAAGAGATCAAGTTGTACAGTCAGCTGACCTTGAGTCTGTAAGAGCCAATAGAGAGTCCCTGATACCTCGATCTGACCAAATGCTTAAGAGAATTCTTAAGAGAAGAGAAAGGAGGTATAATAAACTTAAGAAATAGGGGCATGTAGACTTCTATAGAAGTACAGACCCTACTGAGGCTGAAGGTTAGTTGGAGAGAACATAAAAGGTATTTGATCATATGGACTATAACTCTAATGAGAGAGTTGACTATATAGTATCACTATTGCAAGGTCTAGCTTATCAATGGTGGAAGACTATTCCTGGCAGTACCACCTAACCTTGTAGTTTATCGTGGGAAGACTTCCTGAGGGTCTTTAAGGAGAATTATATGCCAAAGATTTACCTGGATAGAAAGATAAAGGAACTTCTAGATCTGAAGCAGGGCAATCTCACGGTAGTAGAGTATGATATACGATTTAATGAGTTAATGGGGTATGCTACTACCTTGATTCCAACTGAGGAGGATAAATGTAGACTGTTTGAAGATAGACTAAATACGGAAATCAGGACAAGGTTAGGTATCAGTAATCTGAGTAGTTTTACTAAGTTGAGAGATACCTCAATCAAAATTGAACAATTACTGAAGGATGGACAAGGAGAGTATAGGTAAGAGTTTATAATGAAGAGACAAGGTGAGTCTCAAGTTGATTATGGAAAGAGGTTTGGTAAATGCTAGAATAGATTGTTTCAACCACCGACTAGATCAATATAATCGGGGTTTAGACTAAGAGGCAGTTTTTCAAAGGTTGGTAGTGGTAGAGGGCAAACACAATAGATGCCTAGTTGTGAACACTATGGGAAGAAACATGATGGAGAATGTTGGAAGATATCGGGAGCTTACCTTCATTGTGGTTCCTTCAAACATCATATTAGAGACTACCCTGTAACTTTCAGGGCACAATTTGGAGTCAGAGGAGGAACAGTGACTAAAATGACTGTCTAGGATAGCAGAGCTAGTAGATCTCAATAGAGAGGCAGAGGTAGAGGTAGAATGAGTTCAATTGATCCTACTATCAGGATTGAGGTACAGAGTAATCAGTCATAGTCTCAGACCAAAATCTATGCTATTACAAGACAAGAAGCCCATAACTCCCAGATGTTATAGTAGGTGTGTTACATGTCTCTCAATTTGAAGCAATTGTATTGTTAGATCCAAGATCTACGCATTCATTTATCACACTGCATCTAGAATCTAAACTGCATTATGAGAGAGAGATGTTGAAATGTGGCTTAGAAGTGAGTACACCAGTAGGTGGTACTACAATGATTGGAGAAGTGTGTAAAGGGTGCATGATTCGAGTTGATCAGGAAGAGTTGAAAGCTGATCTAATAGTATTACAGTTAAAAGAGATAGACCTCATTTTAGGTATGGATTGGCTTACTGCACATAGGGCTATGATGAACTACTACACTAAGGAGGTGATTCTTAAATCTCCTAATTAGTCGAGAGTAATATTTCGAGGTGTTAATCAAGCAGTGCCAACTAGATTGATTTCATCAATAAGTGCTTTAATACTGATTTGAGGTGGATGTGAGGCTTACTAGCTTATTTGATTGATACTCGTACTGAGCAAATAGTACAGGATATTCCTGTTGTTAGGGACTTTCTGGATGTGTTCCTTATTGAATTATCAAGTTTACCCCCAAATAGGAAGACGGAGTTTACTATTGATTTTGTCCTAGGTACTGCTCCTATATCAATTCCTCCATACACGATGGCACTTGTGGAACTTAAGGTTCAGTTGCAAGAGTTATTGGATAAGGGTTTTATCAGACCTAGTGTGTCACCTTGCGGAGTTCTGATTTTGTTTGTGAAGAATAAGGATGGAACTTTGAGATTATGTATTGATTATAGGTAGTTGAATCGGGTGACAATGAAGAACAAGTATCCTTTACCGAAGATAGATGATTTACTTGATCAATTATAGAGAGCGAAGGTGTTTACTAAATTCAATTTGAGATCAAGATATTGTCAATTGAAAATAGCCGAAGCTGATGTACTAAAGAGTGCATTTAGAACCAAATATGGGCACTTTGAGTTTTTGGTGATGCCTTTTGGATTACCAAAGCTCCGAAAACTTTTATGGTGTTGATAAATAAAGTGTTCTTACTTAGATCATTTTTTATTGTATTCGTAGATGATATTTTAGTATATTCGAAAATTAGAGAGGAACATTCTGAGCACTTGAGATTAATTTTACAGATAATAAGGGAGAAACAGTTGTATGCCAAGTTCAGTGAGTGTGAATTTTGGCTCAATCAAGTAGTATTCTTGGGTCATATAGTATCTGGACAGGGCATACAGGTAAACCTAAAGAAAGTTGAGGAAGTGATTAAGTGGGAAGCCCCAAAAAATGTGTCTAAGATTCAGAGTTTTCTTGGACTAGTAGGATACTACAGAAGGTTTGTCGAGAGGTTTTCATTGATCTCAACCCCTTTGACAAAGCTTTTGAGAAAGAATGTACCATTCAGATGGACTGATAAATGCCAAAGGAGTTTTGAGAAATTAAACCATCAGATAACTACAGCACCAGTGTTGGCTATTCCATCTAGATCTTAAGGTTATATGGTATATAATGATGCTTCATACCAAGGGTTAGGATGTGTTCTGATGCAGTATGGTCGAGTGATTGCATATGCATCAAGATAGTTAAGGTCTCATGAATTCAACTACTCAGTTTATGATTTAGAGCTTACTATAATAGTATTTACTTTGAAGATTTGGAGACATTATCTATATTATGAAACATTTCAGATATTTACCAATCATAGAAGTTTGAGATATTTTTCAGAAGGAACTGAATATGAGACAACGACGATGGATTGAATTGCTTAAAGATTATGATTGCACAATTGAGTATCATCCCAGTAAAGTAATGTTGTAGTTGATGCATTAAGTAGGAAATCCAATAGTAGTGTGGATCAAGTTTAAACATCGAGGTTACTGAACCTAATTCAACTGAGAGCATTGAATGTTGAGCTAAAATTGGGGTAGAATGAAGTATTGTTAGCTACATTGAAGCTTACACCGATATTGCAAGAAAAAATCAAAAAAGCCCAAAGTAAGGATCTAAAAATTGTAAAGATTATTGAGAAGTTGAAACAAAATTTGAGTTCTGGGTTTGAATTGAGAGATGATGCAGTGTGGTTGAAGTAGAGATTATGTGTACCTGATGTGGATGATTTGAGAAAAGAGATTTTGGAGAAAGCACATATAGCAGCTTATGTCATGCATCCTGGTACTACCAAGATGTACAGTACTTTTAAGTAACATTTCTGGTAGCCAGGGATGAAAAAGCAAGTGGCTGAATATGTGGCTAAATGTTTCACTTGCCAACAGATAAAGGCAAAGCATGAAGCTCCACTTGAAGTTACAACCATTGCCTATTCCGGAGTGGAAATGGGAGAGGATTACTATGGATTTCATTATGGGTTTGTCGAGGGCTCCAAGGCAACATGATGCCATATGGGTCATTTTTGACAAATTGATGAACTTGACCCATTTCTTACTGTAAGAGAGAACAATGTACTGGATCAGTTAGCTCAGAGATATGTAAATGAGATAGTGAGGTTACATAAGATCCCAATGTCTATTATATCAAACTGAGATCCTAGATTTACTTTGAAATTTTAGGGTAGTTTGTAAACAGCTTTAAGTACAAGGTTAAACTTTAGTACAATTTTTCATCCTCAGACAGACGAATAGAGTGAGAGAACTATTAAAACTATTGAGGATATGCTCAGAGCTTATATTTTGGAGTTTCAAGGAGCATGGGATCAATATGTAGCTCTTATTGAAGTTGCATACAACAATCATTATCACAGTAGTATCGGTATGGCACTATATAAGGCATTATATGGCAGAAAGTGTCGTTCACTTTTGTATTGGGATGAAGAGGGTCTAAGGATTGTTGAAGGCCCAGAACTGATTCAACACACTGTTGATAAAGTTAAACTGATTCATAGTAGAATTAAAGCGGCTCAATATAGACAGAAGAGTTATGTGGATAAGCACCATAGAGATATAGAGTACCAAGTAGGAGATAAAGTGTTTCTGAGCGTATCACCACCGTGAGGAGTGCTGAAGTTCGCTAAAAAGGGTAAGTTCATCCCTAGAAACATTGGTCCATATAAGATTATTGAGAGAGTTAAACCATTGGCTTACAAGTTAGCATTAACAATAGAGATGCCTCATATTCACAATGTGTTTCATGTCAGTATGCTCAGATGATATAGGTCAGATCCGACACATGTGTTACCAACTCAGGAGATTGAAATTGCAAGTATTTTGAGTTATGTTGAAGAATCAGTTAAGGTTGTGGGTTATTAGACTAAACAGTTGAGAAACCAAGTGATCCCATTGGTTAAAGTCTATTGGAGAATAATTTGAGTGAAGAAGTCATATGGGAAACTGAGGAAAACATAAGGAAACAATATCCCCACCTATTTGACCAATTAGGTAAGAATTTCGAGGATGAAATTTCTTAAGTGATCTTTGAACCAACTAAGGATAAGCTACTATACTTTGGTGCATTTTGACTTGATTGAGGCTTAAAATGAACCTAGTTTGATGCTTGATTAATTGATTAAAATTTTGATATGTATAGGTTGTTAATTGAGGTTATAACTTAAGAAATGATTTGTTTAATATCAACGTTTACAAAATCTAAAAATTTATGAATGATATAGGAATGAAGGTGTTCTTAGGAATGCAAATGTGAACCAAAGGAACGAGTAAGGTGTATAAAGTATGAATGAATGAGAATTAGGATTTTATGTGACTTTATAATGCTAGAAAAGGATTTATGAATATATGATCATGAATTTAGAATAATCAAGTTTACTTGAGGTATAAGCCTAAGTGCGAACTAAACACATATACATGTTATGAAGTGCAAACTAAACATATACAAGTTATGATGTATGAATGGTTAAGAGTTGTGATTTAAGGATACATACCCGGGAAAGTCAAATAACCATTCATACATCATAACTTATTCTCTGTGTGTGTATGTGTGTGTGTGTGTGCATGATTGAATACTTATATGAATGATCAAATTAGTAATGTGTGTACAATATGTGTATTGTATAATTTTAGATGCCCAAATTGAAAACCAACATCTAGACATTGCGGATTCGTCAAAGCAATAGTTTATTTAGAGCATATGTTTCTCACTAAGATTGATTTGTTTCTGTTTAAATTTAAATATTGAACTATTTTTTATGTGTTTATGATAATTCTAGACATTGATGGTCCGAGGAGTTTGATATTTGGGAATGAATTGGGAGTTTTCCTAATTAAATGTGAATCAGGAAAAAAAATGTGTACTCAATAAAATGTTGAATGTGGGACTTAGATCCGATGAATATATGAAAATGACTGTGTCATGAATGAAAGTGATTAATTGTATATGATGAAAAATCATGCATTTCATTATATTGATATGCATGATCAAATAAAGGGGTTATAAACCACTGAGAAAAGAGATTAAAGCTCAAAAATGCACATAAAGAATGACAGGCTTAGTATTAATGAGCCTGGTATCCACAATAGGTACGAGACAATTATTAATGGGCCCAATATCTACAACAAATGCGGGACAATAAAAAGATGCTCGGTCATAACAAAGTAAAAATAAAGTGGAGTCACATGTGCATTTCCATATATAATTTGAAATGTATTAATTAAATGATTGAAATGAATTACTTGGACTGTTCTGAAATAGAAATGCAAAATCGTGTACACAAATTGTACTTGTTGAAACATGATGAAATGTGAAGTGATAATTCAATATTTGATTATATGATTTGTCTATGACTTGAATTATAAATTTTCTTTGTGTTGTGATATGAGTGAGCACACCAAGGATGGTTCACTCACTGAGTTCTCAAAACTCATCAAAATGACAATGTTAAATTTCAGGTATGAGAGAGAGACTTAACTCCTAAGGTAAACTAGTAGAAGCCTAGTTCTGTCCATTTTGGAAGTCGAGAATGACTCAAAGGTCTGGTCAGTTGATCTCTTAGGAGTCTAGTAGATTGTGTATTGACTTTCTCATTTCATATAGGACATTTTTCTAAAAGAGTAGTAAAATTCTCAGATGTTTTAGTGTAAATATATGTATTATAAAGTTTAATGCTACAGTGTAAATAATGTTTGTGAATGAAATAAGTTTATCTTTGACTACTTATATTTTGTATGATGCCATAATAAGTGAATGTGATTGCTCTAACATGTTATTTTCATAGGGTATATTCTTGAATGTCCCCTGGATATTTGAGCATATGCTTTATGGAGTGGTGTGTTACATCCTTCATCTCGAATTTAGAAGGAAGATACTTCTTAGTTTCAACCACACCTTTATATGTAGGACTAACAATGAGCATGTCATCTACATAGAGACTAATGATCACTCCATACTCTTCATTGAATTTAGAATAAATGAACTTATTAGAATTATTATATATAAATCCATATAAGAGTAAAACATATTCAAATTTCTCAAGCCATTATTTAGGTGCCTATTTTAAGCCATATAATGACTTGACTAGGTTACATTCTTTCTTTTCATTTCCCGGTAGCATAAAGCCTTCCGATCGTTCCATATACACTTCTTTATCTAGATCACCATTTAAGAAAGCTATCTTTACATGAAGGCTATAGATCGAAGCTAAAGCCAAAAGTGCTCTTACTGATGTAATTATAGCAACCAGTGCATTTGTGTCAAAGTAATTGGTTCCTTCTTTTTGGCTAAAACCTTTAGCTACTAACCTTGCTTTATAACTTAGAATAGTACCATTTGTGGCATATTTCCTTTGAAATACCCACTTACAACCAATTGGTTTGGATTCGTGAGGTAAATCTACTAGCACCCAAGTATTGTTAGACAATATTGAGTCCATTTCATCATTTACCACTTCTCTCCAAATTTCCATATGTAATAGCCCGTTTTTCATACTGAGGGCTAGAGCCCTAAGCTATCGAGATACATGAGAAATAGCAATGAAAAATTAGGAGGTGCATTACATTCACATGCATACCATACACACACACAAATTTTGATTTTTGTACACATTACAAAGACTGTACATGCACTCAATTCACACGTTTCGGGTATGAAAGATTTAAAATGATTATAATGTGAATTGTGAATTTTTATGTCTTGAATTTTTGATGGATGGATTTAATTATTGATTTGGAATTTATTTGTTAAAATTAGGAGATTTATGAATTTATGTGTATTTTTGTACTAGGAAAAATGTCAAGTGGTAAGATAAATTGATAAATGATAATAGAAATAAGTGACACGTGACAATAGAAATGAGTGACACGTGGAATTAGGATTTATTGATAAGTGGCATAGAAAATTGGGTGACAAATGACTTGGAAATTGAGAGACAAATGGACTAAGCAATTAAGTTATTTTTAGTATTATAAAAAAACGGGGATATGTGGTAAGTGTCATGACACTCGTTATGTAATTAACCCATGACACCCATATGCTTAAAGATCATTTCCTTAGTCCTAACTATTACAAAAGACATTTGCAAACTTGTGCTGCCTTGCATCCTGACTTATTCACTCTATTGTGCTTCACCTGAGTTTAGACTGAAGTTAGAGGCGGGTGAGCTTAAAGCTCGTGGGAAACAGACTTATAACTTAGAACAAGCAGAAAACCTTTTTCACAGTTAAAACATGCTTAGTTTCAAATCATGCATGTATTCATCTTGACAAACAGAACATGAACACATCAAAATGGTTTCAAATCATGCTTACATTTATCTTGTTAAACATGTCATGAGCATATCAGATTGGCTTGGGTAAGTCCGGATTCTTGATGCACCACACAGTTCCATATAATGGTTTTATGCAGCCGTAAACTTGGGGAGTCCTTGGAGGAGCTCCGTGACACTAGCGTGCAGTCGGGAGAAGCCTTTTCTTGAGTCAACGTGTACGTGACGGTTCTTGAGGGACTACCGCAAACCCACATAACACAGATTTTTCATGTTCTTGAAAACTTTCCGACTAAAATGGCAGTTCTTGAAAAGTTGGTTTTTCTTTCCTGAAACATGGTTTTACAAAGTATGCAACTTTTTCAGAAATCATTTTCGTATGTAAAACATGTAACACATTTATGACACTTTGTGCCATACCAAAACAGAACAAACAAATGCACATGTATGCTGAAATCAAAATCATCGAAG